>MU089696.1:101050-119164 GCA_014858505.1 Corymbia citriodora subsp. variegata
ATCTATGCAGACACGTGTAGTGTGTTGGAAGGGGAAAATGCCCATAGAAAAGGGCTTTTGAAATATACTCATGTAATATAAGCAGTAGTGCATTGTACAGTTATTTTCCTGGCTGCCTTTTGTTGTTTGGATGTTTATTATATGTATGTTTTTGCATGTTCCTAATGAAAAGATAAAAGAAATGGGACAACAACATGCTTGGGACGTCGCAGCGATAACCCCCTTAGTTGCAACTTGGAGATGGGTCAAGATGTGACACATATTGGGTCAATGGATGAATCTCTACCCAGTCTCCAACTCGGGTACATGCCCTACACTTTTCCTGTTGTTAGCGGCGGTCGCCCCGAGCCTAACGACCACCTCTACACATCTCTGCCTAACAGACTTGAACTGTGACTCATCAGCATGCAACTCATTGGACTAGAGAATTACATGGCTTGGGCTTGGGACCTTCGATGTGCCCTTGTCACTAAAAATAAGGACGGGTTCCTCGACGGAGTCATCCCCTTTTTGGCTAATGAGTAGCTCCACAGACACTAGCAGAAGTGCAAATAATTGGTTTGCACTTGGGTCGGGAATTGCCTAGTTTCCCATTGCAGTTGGGGTTCATCAACTGAAGACTCGTAGAAAATTTGGGATATAATCTGTGATATGTACGGATGACTCAATTGGAAGAAGTTATTCACCATCACCTAAGCCCTATCGAAGTTGAATTAAGGAAGCCTTTCGATTACTGTTTGCTTCAACTGCTTCTCAACATTATGGAATGAGCTTGAGGTAGTCGAGGAACAACTTGAGGACTTTGAGAGTACTCTCAAAGAATATAGAGAAATGAAGGAACGAGAAAAAATGATGAGATTCTTAATAATCCTCAATGAGTTGTTCTTGACGTTTTGGTCACAATTCCTTACGATAGACCCTCCACTACCGCTCGGTCGGATCTACTAGATAGTTGTCTAGGAGGAGAACCAAACGTAGTTGTGGGTGGGTGAAGACATTATCCTGGCTACATTTCCCTCTACCAAGATGACCATAGGCGAAGCTCCCAAAGTCTATGAAAGGGAGAAGTGGGGTTGTAGTTGTGGCGTATAAGAGAAATAAAGGCAACCCTGGATATTCCCGAACAAATGGTTGGGATTGATGCTCTAGATCGGACGGCTAGGATTGACGCTCTAGATCGGACAACTGGATAGACAGGTCGGATTGGATAGCTGGGATTAGGGCATTGGATTGAATGGTTGGGATCGATGAGTTGGATTGGACGATCTCGAATGCCCATTGCCTCAGTCGAATTGAACGACCATTATTAGGCTACTCAGCTCTAGCTTATAAGGGATTCTACGGCTCACAAAGATTGATGGGGGCACCCCATCAAGTGATAACCCAAGAAAAGTATTAGAATATTGTACAAATTCTAAGTCAATTAAAGACCACTGACAATGGTGCATGATTCTCAGGTACCTTTCTTTACAAAAAGAATTCGCTTTCAATTGATGCATGCTAGACTTTCACTTCAGTCCCCTCTCTGTCTTAAGAGTGTGTAAGGATAATTCTTTTCAAGCCATATTCAACTTCGAAAATTGTCTCTTTCAGGACTGTTCAACTAGTAAAGTGATGGAGTTGGGTAATGTGTTAATAAAGACTATATTTTTGGATCAATTCCATAGGAGATTTAGAAGAACATTTCTTGTAATGCCATCAGTCGAAATAAAAATTTCCTTTTTCATCAACAATTGAGTCATAGTGTGCGTATTCCTCACCCAAAATGTCCAACATATCTTTTAGCTAAATAGTCTCAAGCACCTTTTAAATTAGTACATCTTGAGCAAAAATTTCCTTTCTTTGCTTCACATAGACATCTAGGGTCCTTATCATATTTCTCATCATGATGGATCTCATTTCTTTCTCACAATGGTTGATGATTATACTCGTGCCACCTAGGTATATCTTATACAGTCAAAAAGCCAAATACTTACTCATATATCAATTTCCTTTCCTTGATTAGGAATCGGTTTGGTAAATATGTACAACGAATCCGTATAGATAATGGGTGTGAGTTCTTCACTTATTGCACAAAATTACTATGTTCTCATGGGATACTCTATGAAAGTTCTTGCACTTATACTAAAAAAAAATGGAATCGTTGAATGCAAGCATAGACATCTTTTATAAATAGCTTGTGAACTAAGATACAAAGCCTATATTCCTGCAGATTTTTTTCGGAGATCATGTGGTTACAACAATCTACTTGATTAATCACATGTGAACTCGGATTCTTAATGGTACAACCCCCTTCGAACATTCAAAATTTTATATTGAATACTTTAAATTCATAAAAACCTTTTTTTTTTTTAAATTTTAGGTGACTCTAACATCATCCAACTTACAAATATGGTCATTACCATGAAAATTTTTAAACTAGTATACTAGTTTGACAAATTTACCAAAAATTAATTTTTAGACCATCAAAAACCCCAAATTAGTATAACTATGATAAATTTACCTTCTGTTAGTTTTTGTTAGATCTTAATATTGAATTGCTGAGTTAAATGACATGTGGCAATGGATGGGTATATGAGTTTGGAGTTTTACCTTTCTTTTGTCATAAGTGTACTAGTTAATGGTTTTTCGTGATATTAATCTAGTTTAACAAAAACTAACAAAGGGTAAATTTATCATAAATATACAAGTTTTGGGATTTTTTGGGTTAAAAAAATTAGCGTTGGGTAATTTTTTTTATAAATGTACTAGTTTTGAGTTTTTGGTGATTAAAAAATAATTTTAGAGTAAATTTATAAAAATATATCAATTTAAAATTAAGTCTATTAAATATGAGTATTTTTTGTTGTTGGTCTATTAAATATGTGTTAAAAAGTACATTGTTAATCAACTTATAGGGGTGTGCAAAAGACCCGAGACTTGCTCGGACCGCCAGAACTAGATCGGTTCCGCCGGAATCAGTCCGGTTCCCAATTCCAATAAATTGAAAATAGTGGGCACCGGTTCGATTCTTCGTTCCATGGGCAATTTACCCGCCTGCCCACTCGGACTGGACTGGTATTATAATAATAAATTAATTTTTATTATAAAAAATTAAAATTCTAAAACCCCATACTTAGAATTAGTTCTGCATTTCTTTGTTCGTTCTTGTGTGCATGGAACTTTTCTTTCTCTCCACTTTTGAGTTTCTTTTTACCTTTGTTGCTCCGTTGATTTGAGCGGCTTGTCCAGAAAGGAAAATTGAACAAGTTCGAGAGGTGAGTTTGAAGGATGAGATCAAAAAGATTAGAGAGAAGGGGAGTTTTCTTGATGTGCAGATTTTACTCAAACAGGGATGATCGGCAGGCTTATGATTGTTAGCAAAACTGACTTAAAAATTCAAACTACTTGCTTCTTACCTCATTTAAATTCATTTATTCGAGTATATAGCATATTGCATCCATAAAAAATCTTATTATAGTGAAAATGAGCAAAGCCAAATGTCGTCGCACCACGAGAGACCGAAAGGTAGAGAAAATTTGTGAGGCAATGGAGTTTTGGTAGGGGAGATAGAAGAAGACTATTATCATCACAAAAGCATTCCCACCAATGCAGTCTTTTTGTCGACTTTTAAATTTCCGAAATATAATTGCATTTGAATCATTCTTTCATGCTTGAGTTTGCATCCTCTAAAGCTTTGTCACCACACGCTTATAACAAGCAAGCAAAAAGAGCAGCTCGGGACGGTTCTCTCGTCATTAGGTATCATCGCTTGTGAGATTGGTTCTATAGATCCACTCAGGAACTAGATCGGATCAAAGGTTTAGTTTTCAAGTGGATCCTTAGAATCAATGGATGGTTCCTGAATTCAATTTTTTAGAACTATATTTTAGTAAACGATTCCTGATTTTAGAGTGAAAACCGCGTATTGGGATCATGTACACCGCTATCTTAGCGGAAAGAGCCTTTCGTTGCGATGGGCAGGGAAAGTGAAAAGTTGCCCATCTTCACTTTGACTTGCACAGCCATGTGGTCCTGTTACAAGGTGAACGGACTAAAGGTGAGAGCTAGTCATGTCAATTAATTTCCGACATGAACACGTCGCGAAAGTCGCCAAACGAAAGTGATGATTGCGTTATGACTAAAAAAGAACAGGGGCGATGATTGGAAAAGCAACGGAATTTTTTTTAAAGTCTATGGTGGGGGTAGTCTTGTCAATTTCGAGGAAGGAAGGTTTGTTCCGTTGTCTAAAATTTCTAAACTCTATAAACAGTCATTTTTACAAAAATATTTTTCAAAATATTTATTTTTTATGAAACGAATACATTTATAATTGAAATGATTTTCAGACAAAACGTTAGAATACAACAACCATGTGGATTATGTAAACATAGTTTAGACTCACTCAAAAATATATACTGAATTAAATTTTGTTACTTTAAATTCATAAAACTAATTTTTTAAAATTTTAGCCAACTCTAATATCATCCAACTTATCAATATGATTTAATACCATGAAAAACCTCAAACCGATACATCAGTGAAAGATTTACCCCAAACTAACTCTTGGACAATTAAAAATCCCAAATAGATACAACTGTGACAAGTTTACTCTCCGTTAATTTCCATAATATTTTACCATTGAATTGCTGAGTTAAATGACAAGTAGTAGTGGATGGATGCATGAGTTTGGGATTTTATATTCTATTTGTCATAAGTGTACTAGTTAATAATTTTTTGTCATATTAATATAATTTAATAAAAATTAATAGAAAGTAAATTTGTTACAAATAAAAAAGTTTGGGATTTTTCACAGTCAAAAAATTAATATTGGGTAAATTTTCATAAGTATATTAGTTTAGAGATTTTCGCAGTTAAAAAATTAATTTAAAATAAATTTATCAAAAAATATATTAATTTTAAATTTTTTGTGATATTAAGTCTATTAAATACAAGGTAGAAAGTAGATTTTCAATCAATTTTAACGCCTCTAGCAAAAAGAGACTTTAGTTGCAATGGGCAGCGAAAATGAAAAGTTGCCTATCTTCACTTTGATTTGCCCGGCCACATGGTCAAATTATAAGGTGAACTGACTAAAGGTAAGAGCTAGCATGTAAATTACCTCGTTAAAGACGCGCAATCCACGGCAAGATTGCCTGTATCCCGACCACGTTTGGCTGATCTTTTGAGGCGAGAGAAGAAATAATTTCCGACATGAACACAGTGCGAAAGTCGCCAAGCGAAAGTGATGATTGTGTTATGACAAAAAAACAGAAATAGGGGTGATGGTTGCAACGGCTCCAACGGAGAAGCAACGAAAATATCTTTAATGTCTACAGTGAGGTAGTCTTGCCAATTCCGAGGAAGGAAGGTTGGTTTCGGTGGTCTTGGTCAAAAGGTGAGGGTCTAAAAGAAGTAAGAATTGTCTCGTAAAGGAAACGCAATGCTCCACAGGATTGCGCCTCCTTTGGGGCAAGAGAAGAAGTAGAGCTTTATTTAAAGTCCCAAGTGCTTGTGCTGGAAGAGGAGAAATACATGGAGTAAAAGCACCACGCCAGACACCAGAAAAAAACAACAATACGCCCCTTTTGTTCTGAGATATATTTGGTTTTACAACTCCAGGTTGAGGCGTGAAGGTGTAATCCTCTCGATTGTACTGCATTTCAGGACTTGGACACAGCTTGATCTGCTCAAAGCTAATTTAGTTTCAAGCTCAAAACCCATTGCAGTAATTTCATCTTTGCGTTGCTCCTCCAGGTAATTTTCATTCTCTAGTCCGCTCGAGGAGGTGATATCCATGCTATCTTGACTTATTGCTTGCATTTTATTATGCTCAGCACATTGTTTTATGGAATTGCACACCAAATAGGGCCTAACTTGTTGAGACTCCATCTTACTCAACCTCACCTATTAACTGATAATAGAACGAATGTTGAAATTGCAAGAAAGAAAATTGATATAATGGAAAATATCAATGGTTTAATTTTCCTTTAATTCTCAAATTATGTGCCATACCATAACATAAGATTTTCCTTTCGATAAACCTTGCAATGCACATTTTTCACGAAAATACAGAAATGACAAGTTCTTAATAAACCACACAGGCCAACCACATATGTCGTTGGTTGCTAAACATAATTTATATGATTGTGCTAGTCTATTTCCTTAATAATTGCACAGAACCTTTCAAAGGCTATGAATCAGAATTCTCAACAACAAATATTTATCTGAACATATCAGATCAATTATAGAATTTTTGGATATCCAAAAACCAATTTCCATAATATTGGCAATTTTCGTAGTAGCGAAAAATGACAGAAAATTCAAATTTTTTCTGTAATTATGAAAAACTCGCAGATGTACCATTTGTGTGATTGGGGGGGGGTGGGGAATTCTGCACGACGTATAGGATTTTGTCACATAAGATAGAGAAACTATAACAAATGCCACATCAGAAGGCGAGAGACTTGCTCACTTTATCTGCTTTTTTGCTTGTCCCTTGGAGAAAAAAAATCAAGTGAAAATGGTCTTTGGACGTGTATGATAACCATTTTATCTCTATTTCAAAATTAATTTTTTATTTCATAATAAGTTTAGAACATAAATTCATTTGGTAAAGCAATATTATTTTTTTCATTTCTAGAATAAATTTTTAATATAGAAATAGGTTTGAAATAGAAATGAGAAGTAAAATTTTATTGCTTTATTTCCGAAAAAAAATGAGAAATAAAAATCTTTTCATCGCTTAATCTAATTGCTAGCCGACTGCCCACATGCCGCTTCTGCTTGCTATTCTTTGCCTTCGCCGCGATTGCCGCTCGCCGTCCCCATGGGCTACCATCCAGCCATCTATTGCTATCTAAGAGGAAAAATTTTGTGTCATTATCAAATAAATTTCTATTCTGAAAACAAAGATTTTATGTGGTTATGAAATGCGTATTTTTAATAGAAATAGAATAATCTATTTTTGTTCTATAAATTAATTTTTGGTTAGGATAGTTATCATTCATATCCTTAAAAATCACAAAAATTCAGAGACTTTGGAAGTTTTTTTTTTTCCATTGTTTTTGTGAGCGGTCATGTTACTAAAGATAAGACAGAGAGGTCATATTATGTTAATCATGTCATGTTGAGATAAGATATAACACGAATATGGTAAAACCTGAACAAGACATGTCTAGTAAATGTGTTAGACTGCTGTAATAAAAATGTGATACACCTAACAAAGTGGGTTAGACAACACGACATACAAACATGACTATTAAATGTGTCACAATATGAAATGTCAACACAATAAGTTAGCCTATGTACATGCGAAAACATGCAATACGTTTCTTCTTCACTTTGCATTACATCTAAAGCAAAGAGCAAAATTGTTTCATGTGATGCTTTACTCACGAATGAGATGCAACCTTTTGTATTAATATTAGTCCTACTTTAGAGCCCTTAAATTTTATCACACAAAAGTCATAAATTTTAAAATCTACAAATTAAGAACAAAAAAAGAAAAAAAAAGTGGATAATAAAAGAAATTCGGGTGGAACTTTTAAAAAAATATTTAGTAATTTTTAATTTACTAGATATAGTATATGAATGATATTGAACAAATTGAAAATGTACCAGACACTAGTGATTTCATTATCCCTATCCATTTCACATTGATCTTATCAAAAGCGTTTTTTTCGAGGTGTGTTGCTTTTTGTTCTTGCCCTGCTATAGTAAAGATAATAACATCTATAAAGAGTGATTTACATTCCTCAAGGTCTTTTTCTGTTTCCGCCAGTGTCATGTTCTCTCATATCGCATATCTCTTAGAGAGTAGCATCACGTAAAATCAATTTTCAGTGTGAACACCTGGACTCCAACGTAAGTACGGATTGTTTCATTTAAGGCGGAGAAAGCGAAAGTTTGACGAACATCTTCACTTTGATTTGCATGGCCACGTGGTCCAATTACAAAGAGAACTAAGAAAATATCCTGGAAGTCTACAGTAGGGGTAGTCTTGCCAATTTAGAGGAAGGGGATTGTTTTGGTGATCTTGGTCTAAAGTCAAGGGTTAAAGAAGTAAATGATTCGTCAAAGAAATGCTACCCACCACCCAATTCCATGTATTTAATGAACATTTGTGTTGATCATCCTTTGGTGCAAGAGAAAAAGCAAATGCTTGTTCGAGTGCAAGGGCTTGTGCTTGAAGAGGAGAAGCGCATCTGATCTGCTGGGCTTGTTCAGAGGTAAGAACACCAAGCCGAACACCGGAAATCACTAAGATGCTTGTTTTTGTTCTGAGATATGTTTGGTTTGATAACTCCAGATTGAGGTGTGACAGTAATCCTCCCAATTGTACTTTCCTTCGGGTCGACTCATATACAACTTGATCTGCTCTAGGCTTACTCATTCTCAAACACAAAACCCATCGCAGTAGCTTCATCTCTACGTTGCTCCTCTAGGTAAGCCCAACCATCATTGTCTAGTCTGCTGAAGGAGGTGATGTCCATGTTATCTAGACTTCATGCTTGCATTTTATTATGCTCCGCACATCGCTTTTAATTTGAATGAAGTCGTATGAAGAATACTTGTAGAAAGGGGGGAAAGGGATAAAGAAAAGGAAACACTCACCTTCTCCATGAACAAGAGATTTCAGTGAGAATCGTCGAGCTCTAGGAGAACTCATCCAAATCATGGTAAATCATCGATAGCCTCAAGTTTTTTCGATTGATAAGTAGCAGCCATACCGATCGCGTCCATCGCATAACAAGGAATTTGCATGATCGCAGACGCACCCCTAGATCTTCTGTGAGAAACCGATTTTTTAGCATACTTCCAAAATCATGGAGAAAATAAATGATATATGTTTATTGATGGACATTTGTGACAAAATTAAAGAGGACAATCCGTTTTAGCAAAACATAAATTAAAATTGTAATCTTCAAATTTATTAAGTCAATCATACCAAAAAAATCGCTTCAAGAGTAACCGAGATCGCTCCATGGATCCATAGCTCCGCACAAAGTGCACGAGGTAGGAATTCAACAGAGTGCAAATTTAAGTGAAACTGTATATAGAGAAAAATAAAAGATTGCAAGAAAAAAATTATAAATTGTGAGAAAAGAAAATTGATATAATGAAACTCTAAATTGTTTAATTTTTCCCTTTATTCTCAAATTACGTACCATACATAACTTTGGATTTTCCTTTTGATAAACCATGCCATGCACTTTGTCACGAAAACATAGGCTAACTACACATTTCCTCGGCCCGTAAACATAATTTACAGCCATATAATATCAGAAATTGCACTCTTGAGATTAGCCACTAATGCACTTTCAACAAAATTACGAAAATGCCCTTCTAGACCTGATTTTGGGTCCATGGGCCCAATTCGTATCCAAATGGTCCAAAATTACTTATTTGTTTTTGGTCTGTGTCCAGTACTTAAAGCCGTGAAATATTCAAAATACTCAATATTTGCAGAAGATAATTCATTTTCCAAAAAAAAGATAGAAATTAGATTGTCCCAAATATCGATCATGTTTCTATTCTCTTCAATAATCGCGCAGAGCCATTCAAAGGCTGTGAATCAGAATTGTCAACAACAAATATTTATCTGAACAGAATCAATCATCTAGAGAATTTTTGGATGCTCAGAAAACAATTTTTCATAATATTGGCAAATTTGTAATTTCTAGAAAATGATAGAAAATTCAAATGTCTCTGACGAAAAATTCACAATTGTACTGTTTTGTCTACTGGTTTCTATGACAAACTATTTCATAATCTAACGGGTAATCCATAAAAGCGGTTGGAAGCAACTGCATGCAAAAGCAAGTCAATTTTTTCAAATTTTTTCAGTTTCGAGTATCCCACTTTGCCTTTGGTGCACTCATCTCTCTCCCTCTCTCTCTCTAAAGGAGTCAAATCATGTGGTTTAGGTTTTCATGAAAAGCTCTCATATGCTACTTGAAGTATGAGACAACTTACGACCTTAAGAGTACCTGGAATAGGAAAATTATGATTAGAAAGTGTACCTACTCACCAACCTGTGACTATGATTTTGCCAGGCGTATCTTTCAATCATAACGTCGAAATCACGCTTTGTCAAATCCCAATGGTTTGAGGTTGAGTGGAGTTTATGTTCATACCCAGATTGTCACCGGCAATTGGTCGGCAATGCTTGGACGATGGCAAAACAGTGGGTTAGCAGGAAGATTGATAAAAAGAAAGATACTTGAACTTTTGGATTGAATTACGATACCTACCATTAAATTCATGTGGAGCTAGCCTTTTCTAATTGATTTTAAACAACCATTGAGATTTACTCCAGTGATCATTGTTCTCACATGAAAAAAGGAAGATGGGGATTCGAATCCTCACATTTTCAGATGAGAGATTGAGATGTGGACGATTTAGCTTTAAGTATGAGCTTCGACTTCCATGTTTTGCAAGAAAATATAGCAAAAGTATGAAAATGTGAGTTAGAGTAGGAATAGAGTATGACTGATAAAAAAACATTCGTTTTAAACAAAATTAATGTATGAAAACACATTCATAATCACTAGCTCTATCCTTTTTTCGTGTCTTTGACACATTTCGAATTCCTGTTTCAACTCAATTATAAGCTTTTAAATGGTTTATGGAATTTTCATTTACAATCAGTAAATAGAAACCTATACTATGCTTGTATTTGCAAATGAATAAAATATAAAACAGATTCTAATTTTTTATAGACCAATCAAGAAATTTACGTACACGTAATTCGAAAGTGGAAAAAGCCAGGTCCAAAAGAAGACAAGGCAAGGACTCAACATCTGCAGCTGCTCCTACTTAATCAATCACTAATTAATTAAAGATTCCATGTTAATTTTTACTTGTTTGGTAAGAGATTTCATGCTTATACTTGTCCATAGAGACTAGGTAGCAATCCTATTATGCAGCAGAAAAGCATCCCTCGTTTCAACTTTCCCCTCAGATTGCCACTGGCTTTGGGGTCCCAATCGATATGAAGAACTTCTCCCACTTTTTATCCCGCGAGTTCTATTGCATCTTTGGATAACCACTCACAAGTAATACCACGAAGATTACAACACAGAAAGTAAATGTACCTATAAGGAGGCATTTTGGGTTCTCATATGTAATCAAAAAGCTAAGATGTTCTTGTTCAGTTGTAGAATGCCCATCTCCTCTATTTTCCAAGCTTTTGATTATCAACTAATAAATAATAAATTTTTAGCAAGTATGTAATAGAGAATGAAGTCCATTCTTTTTAATCGTTAACATATATCATGTTAAAATTTTTTGTTTCTCCTCATTTTAGAAAGATGAAAATAAATAGCAAAGGATATTTAACTTTTTAAATTTAACTTATGGCTAACTTAATAATCTTTTAAAGAGGGAAATAGTTCTTGAATTTTTTTCCCTACATGACTAGCTCTTGACTTTGTGATTATTAACACATTCAACTTCTTTCCTAAAGAATCTCTCATAATGTGTCGATAGTGTGTATGTTTTGAGTGTATAGTTAGTATTGCCAAAATAGAGATAGACCTAATCGTAAAGGTCACTCAATCCATTTACACCAAGGAGTTGGTCATTTCTCAACCATTTATACCAATACATTATTTCTCAAGTTTAATCATATTTCACAGTTGGAAGCATGATTGTTGCAAAACATAGCTCTTAAATTTGGAAGAAATCTTTGCTGAAAGTTTCTAACAATTATTTCTTCGAATTTAGAATGTAAAGAAATTGGAACATTTTTTGTGGGGCCAATAATTATGTATGAACGTGTGAATTTTTCAAATCAGTGAACCTTAGTAAAATTTCGAAAAGTTAAGGGGGTCGGCGCCCCCTTCAAGCCCCCTTTAAATCAACCCATGTTGTTCGACATTTTGGATATGGCGCGAGAAGAACTTAAAAAAGGAGAAAATTCAGAAGGTGGATGGGAAAATATAATACAGAGAGAGTTAAATGAGAGGAGATTAGGGAAACGAAAGAACCAGGAAAGGGACATGGACGACACATTTAGCGAGAATGGTTCACGAATGCCAACATTGTTAGGGGAGAGCTAGCTCTCATTGGGAGAGAGCTAAATGGCAAACATCCTTAGACAGAGAGAGTTTACCTTTTCGTCTTTTTATATTTTTAATTTCAAAGTGAAGTTTTATTTAACGATTTAATTTTCTATTAATTACTTTTCCTTTGTATCGATTATGGATACTTCATTCTAGATCTTATGAATATCGGTTATCAGCACTTGATAGAGGCAGATATAAGGTACGCATGTGCTTTCGAATAGATGCTTACGTTGAACCAATCAAAGGCAAGGTTGAATGAAATATGAAATTTTTTTTAGATGATCTGGGTTGATATTAATGATCCTTACGGGAAATTCACATGATTTAACAGTTGTGATGCATTGGGCTCACATGCACTTGAGAATGTCTCAAAAAATTTAAGCATCGCCCATTTAATTTTAGTTAGTTTTTACATGTGAGCCATGTTTATATCTCGTAACCCTCCAAATTTCCTCCCATTAGGAAAGTCCCGCATCTAAAGAGCAAGAGGAGCAATTTTCATTTTGTCCGTATGCGGACGCAACTTTTGATAATGGATTGATTAGTAGACACTCGCCTAGGGAGTAGGAAGACTCGTTCATCGAAGATTTTGCATTGGAACCGTTCCAAAGCCATGTATTCTCCATCCAGAAAGCATGTGCTCTCGATCCAGCCTTTTCATTTGTTTATCTACACCTTTTTGTGCAGCAAGAATTCATCCTCTCTTCATTTTTGCCTATTAGACTTCCATGGAGAAAGGGCAAAGTCAGAGCAAGGCAAACAAAGGATGCACCGTTTCGATTTTGCTCATCCCTTTGCAGTATTCAATCGTCTCAAGAAAAAGAAAAAGAGTGCAGAAAAAGAAAGCACTGAGGGAGCATGCACTTCTTCCTTTATCTCTTCAATGCCCATGGAAGGAGGTAGTGATCAATACGACATATTCTTGAGCTTTCGAGGCTCGGATACCCGGAAGGGATTCACCAATCACCTCTACCGCAGTTTGATCAATGTAGGGACTGTGCCGATTTCTGTGTTCAAGGATGATAACAGCCTCAAAATTGGCAAGGATTTTGATTCAGAAATTCTCAATACCATCACACAGTCTAAAATTTCGATTCCCATTATTTCCGAAAATTATGCTTCGAGCAAATGGTGTCTCCGCGAGCTAATTCGTATCATGGATTGCAAGAAGAGTATGTCACACATGGTGTTGCCCATTTTTTACAAAGTGGACCCATCCGATGTGCGGTATCTAAAGGGAAATTTTGGGGAGGCCTTCTATATGCGTGAGAAGCGTTTTGATAAGAAGGATATCTAGGAAGGGAAGCAAGCCCTTACAGAATTGAGTTACTTAAATGGGAATCTGAAAATTTTGCTAATGGGTACTTCTCTCTCTCACCTACATTTTATATTTTTCATAAGTTTTCTTATCTAGCAAAACCGATGTGATAGAGATGAACTACTTTCACTACAAGCTCACAAACCATCCCAAATTGTCCCAATGAATAACCATAATGGCCCAAAGACTACACACCCTAGTACTCCGCTTCTTTCCCCATGAAAACTACACCAACAACAACTAAAACCGTAGGATCCCATATTCAGTCTTCCAAAGCTAGATCACCGCAAGATAAGTTGACCTCCTATTGCCAACAGGGGTTGGCTCAGTTTTATGAATGGGACACTTCACATTGACCATGTCTAGGTTCAATTACTGCTTCTGCCAATGACCACCATGGGTAGGCGATTTATAAGTTAATTACAAGTCCTCCATTTAGCCTTATAACAAACATTTTACTTCTAAAGATTCTTAATTTGCAAGGTGCAACACCTTATCTTATTTCAATAAGATCTATCTATTCGTAGAAAAGGAAGGGGGAAAATGAAATGACTCTGGCACCATCATTCTTCATTATTATTCGTAAAACCAAAACATTTTGCATGTTAATTGTTTCCATCCATCCTTCACATATATGTGGAAGTCTTTTGATGAGATTACATAAAACTACGAAGTTATAATGAGTTTTGTTGTTTGACAAGCGTGAAGGAGAATTAGTGGAAGAAGTTATCAAAACTATTATGAGCAAGTTGAGACATGATTTTCAGCTTGATATTCCTAAGCACTTAATTGGAGTTGACAATCATGTCAAAAGAATTAGGAATTGGGTAGACACTCCTGCCAGTCATGCTCGAATGATTGGAATATATGGCATGGGCGGGATTGGTAAAACGACTCTTGCCAAGGTCATTTATAACGAGCTGTCAAATGACTTTGTGCACCGCAACTTCCTTCCAGATATACGAGAGACAACTCACCGCAACGGTATTCTTTATTTACAAAATCTACTAATTAAGGAAATATTGCCAAATGAACATCAACTTTGTAAAGTTGATGATGGAATTAGTTTGATCAAGTCTAGATTTAAAGGAAAAAAGGTTCTCATTCTTCTAGATGATGTTGATCACCAAGATCAACTAAATGCTTTGGCTAGAGAACGTGATTGGTTTTTGACAGGAAGTATCATCATTGTTACAACTAGATATGAAGCTATTCTTGATCAACCTGAATTCCAAGTAGACTACAAGTATGAATTGAATGAATTAGATGAGGCACATTCTTTGCTTTTATTTAAAAGACATGCATTTCACATGGGCTGTTGTTCAAAGGATTTTGAGGGCATCTCACGTGATATCCACCATTTCCTCTAGCTATCAAGGTCATTAGTTCATACTTGTATGGGAAAACAAATGGAAAAGTATGACAAGATATGCTGAAGAAATTAAGAAATGAACCAGCTAAAGATGTACAAAAGATATTGATGATAAGCTATGATGCATTGGAACTTGGACATAAGATGATTTTTCTTGATATAACTTGCTTCTTTATCGACGAAGACAGCAAATTCGCCACTTACATGTGGGAGGACTGTGAGTTTTATCCAAATCAAGGAATTGAAGAGTTGAAGTTGAGGTGCTTAATAAAAATTGGAGATCATGGTGAGTTTAGGATGCATGATCAACTGAGAGATCTTGGAAGGAGCATATTTTGCCAAGGACAATCGACTGAAAGATGTTTGAAACAATGGGTCGACCAAGAAGGCTTAACAGTGCAATCAGAATGTGGGGTAAGATATGGCACTCCTTTTTTTCTTTCCCTCTCTCTTATAATTTCATATTTAATTAGATCTACTCTAATCTTTTACCTAGTGTGAGTAGTTGCTCCTAATTTTTAGGAAAAAACCTAATTATACATCCATTCATGTCCATCATACATGAATTGTGGCCGTAATTGGATTATAAGTGTACCGAGGATTAAAAAGTTACATTATTTTATTCAAATTCATTTGTATAAATTACTTCCATAAAAAATTTAATATACAAACAATTTAAGATTCTTTAACTATGATTCTATAGTAAAAATCTCATTCACTAAAAGCATGCAATTTTATATGAGCTTTGCCAGCATAACAATCACTGAGTTCCTATGAAAATAATAATTTATTGTAATTTGTAAAACACAAATTTTTGAAAAAGTGGATTCCACAACAAGTTATAATTATTTACTATTTAGTTTTTTTGTTATCTAAAATAAACTATTAGTCTCAGTAAATTAAAGACTATCACGCAAGCATTTCTCATTTTATATCGAGTTGAAAATATTGATAGTTTGAAATACTACAATAATTAATAAAGATGAAGCATATACATCATAGATCATATAAATTAAGATTTTTTTTATTCGAAATAATAATGGACAATAAGTGCCAATTATAAAAACTAATAATTAAGCAAATCAGTACCATTTAAGAAAAATATCACACTTATAAAGGGCGCTTGCTTTCTAGTACGGTCGAATGTATTGTGGTGCTCCTATGAATCAGGAAATCAACGTTTGATACGCTTATTTTTCTTTTTCCATTTGATTCCAAAGATACCTGTCCCTCTACTAGTTATATCTATCTCTTTTCATTCTTCTTTCGTCTGAATAGATATGACAACAAAGATCTTCTTAAGAATTATATTGGGAAAACCTTACTAAGTTTTTTAAGGTTGTATCATGTGGACCTTGTTCAACTCATGGATTAGGTCAGGTGTTTGACAATGAGTGGATTTTCTTATTTCCTTTCTTTGCTTCTTTCATTTCTAACTTCTTTTCCTTCGCTTTTCTCAACAAACATTTCTTTCCTCTCCAAGCTGTTTTATACTATTTATTTTTTTTGGGACAATGCCCTTTTGTGCCAATGACCATTAGACTAACTTGACTATTTAGAGAAAATGTCGTGCTTATTATTATTATTATATTGATACCTTTTTCTTTACCATATATGATTTTCAGCATGAAGTCAATTTTGAAAGTAAGGTTAGTTTTTAATTAGCTTGTCAATGTTCATGTTATTTCATTATTTTATACTGTCCATTTGGGGAAGCCTTGTAGGTTCTGATCAATGGCGGGGAATTAACCTTAACAATTAACAAAGAGATGCTGGGCAAAGGAAAAAGCTTTATCTTCTTGATTTAATTTTAAAGAGTTTGCTCATACCATTACAAAGAGCACACTCTTTCAACATTTGTTAGAATTTGCTTGAACAGAGATAAATTTTGAAAGATCTAATTTGTTAACAAAAAAACTTAAATGATTGTAAGATGTGAGGGATGTTAATGTAATTTGGAAAATGAAATATTTATGGGTCTCCACTTATCTTGACTATTTAAGTTAGTCATATTCTATTTCTACAATTCATTTCGGTAGAATATCAGTTGATCGTTTTTCTATGTAATATCCATTAAAATTAATGTACGATTTTAATATATGAACGATAGCGTGAGATGATGATAAAAACAAGATTTAGTGACTTATCTTTCAAACGAACTTGAGAGAAATTATATTAACCACACATTTTTCACTAGTTAATATATAAAGTACTAACAATGTCGAACGAGTCAAACCATAAAACTAAACCCAACCAAAAAATAAAAGTGATTTTTATCTTTGGTTTCATAGTGCTTATGGAAGCTTATATTTCACAAAACAAACTTGTCTTTTGGCAGGTCAGTTTATTCGTAATATGTCCAAGAAACTAACGAAAAAAATGCACTTTCAAGTTATGTTGATGGGTCGATAAATTTATATTTTTTCTATGTACTCTATATCCCCTGCCCTATCGTATTCTCTTCTTTTATTGTACTTGGCCTATAAATACCATTCCAAAAAATTTAGTTGCGTTCACCATGACGCCAATACCTCAAACTTTTTTTTTTTGTGATAATAAAAACCCTAAACTTGCTTAGTATGACACAAATACCCAAGCTCTTTTTTTTTTTGTATTATAAAATTCCCGAATTTATACAAATGTGACAAATATACCATAAATAGAACTGAAATAGAAAACATATATGTTATACGTGTATAAGTTTCGGTTTTTCCATGACATGAAAATAAGTTGAGGGTATTTGTGTCACAATGGGCATAATTTGAAACTCTTTGTGGTATTTGCCCAAATAATAAAACAAAATAATGCTTTCAATTTGGAACAAATATTGTTCTAACAAAAGTTCACGTGAAAGAAAAAAGGATCAACTAGTCGTGAACCCATGCCATGCGGAGACACAAAAACTAACATGAATGAATTTAGCGTAAAGATGTATAATTATAGTATCCTTATATCTATTGCATCCATGGGCTATTTTCATCATTTAGCTCTTAAAATTAATTGCCACTAACCAGTGTCTAGATATAGTTAATCTTCATGCGTGTATACACACACATATATAAACATGTGCTTTGCTTTTTTTAAGAAAGAATTGTTCATCATTTGAAACTTCAATTGGTGTCACTGGCTCGATTCAATATAAATGGTGCTTATAGCGCCTGTCATGTCTAGTCTATTTCTAATATAAAAAAATTAGATTGGTCTCAACTTAGGGCCCTTCCAATTTTACTATTATATTAGTATTCACCGACTACCAAAAAGTGTGGCAAAACACTTAAATCTTAATCTTCCTACAGTGCCTTTTCTCTATCCAAGACGATCCCACCACTTTAACAGTTAAATAATATTCTGTGCATCAACACTTCGTATCATCC
>MU089697.1:0-29784 GCA_014858505.1 Corymbia citriodora subsp. variegata
TAACAAAACTAATATCTCATTTCTTATCCTATATGTATTTTTCCTGAAAAACGAAAAATCAGCCAAACACGTGCTAATGCAATCGCCACTATGAGACAGAGGAATAACTCTCTATTCTTCACCCCCGCCACAATCAACACCAGCAACATTACTAGAGTTATCGACACTAGATCGAGCTTCTTCTTCTTGAATAGGGCAATAGAGCCCATTAACACTAACGTGAGAAATATTTGTAAGCCTATATTTGTACTAACTTCATCGCCACATGAGTGCACAATCTCCAATAGATTAGCAGGGCGAGGCGCCTCGACAGCAAGGCCTATGAGGTGCGGCATTCTCAATGTCACCATCAATAGTCGTTAACATCATCGTGCGCTTGTGCTGTCCCTTCTTGACTGTGATTGTCCATCTTTCATCGCCTGGGTTTTCGTTGCCAATGTATTCGGAGACAACAATGTGTTAGAATTTTCAAATAAACATCGATTGATCGATCGATCACCAGATGCGACGCGCCCAAGGAGATTCCCTATTAGAAGTGTGAATTGTGATGGATAGACATGTGTCACGGATCCGAAATTTCCATGATCAATAGAGCGTTCATGATTGAGGGAGAATGACCAAAACGCCTTTAGGAGGATTCAAGTGTTTTAGGAACATTTTCAGGGACCGGCGATGTCGTAATTGTGCTATGGTCTAAACTTTTCTCAACATAAATACCGGTAAATGGTAGGTGAGTTGGTACGATCTTGTTCGCTAGATCTGAACTTGATCAATAGTTGTAATCCGAGGGCCTTAAGTATAAGAATGGATGCCCTTCCCCTCATTTGTAACCCTCCAACTATTTTAGCAATCCAAGTTCCATTCTCTCTTCAAAGCTTCTCTCTAGCTCTCTTTATGATCCGGGTGAGTAGAAGGCTTGGCTTAGGCTCCAACGATTCCACGTGATCCAAAATAGTCTATTACCAAATGGTCACGATCTCAAACGATTGGCCCGTGACACAAGGATTTATGTTTGACCAAATATGTGGTTTACATTACCAAGAAGCATAAGAAAACAGAAAGCAAAGATGCATGTCAATCCAGAAAGTTACCATTATACATTCAAGAAATTTGACAATGGCCTAACAAAACCAGCATCTAGTTTCCAGTTCTACATACTATCAGCTCATTGCTACCTCACTATGTATTGCAAGAGATTAGAAAATGGAAAATTGTTTTTGTCCAATACGTAAGAATCTATACAAAAGGCAAATCCCTTATGATACACTAGATCCGGAAAAAAACCACAGCAGATGGCCTAATAAAATCAATATCCTGTTTCCTATCAGCCAAGCATGTGCTCACGCAATTGGCACTATGAGACGGAGGAATAACTCCATATTTTTCACCCATGCCGCAATCAACTCCAGCAACATTAACAGAGCTATCAACACTGAATCGAGCTTCTTCTTCTCAAACAAGGCAATAGAGCCCATTAACACAAACATGAGAAATATTTCTAAGCCTATATTTGTACCAGCTTCATCGCCACCATAGTGCACAATCTCCAAGAGATCTGTAGGATGGGGCACCTCAACAGCAGGGCCTACGAGGTGCGGCGTTCTCAATGTCACCATCAGTAGCCGTTAATGTCATTGTGCGCTTGTACTATCCCTTATTGATTGTGATCGTCCATCTTTCATCGCTTGGGTTTTCGTTGCCAATGTTTTGGAGACAACAATGTATTAGAATTTTCAAATAAACATTGATCGATCGATCACCATATGTGACGCACCCAAGGAGATTCCCTATATCTTCTTCTACAATGAAACAGTCGGCGAAGAGCAACGTTGAGGTTCGAGGGAGAGATGAGGTAGCAAGAGAGATGGAGTGAGGTGGATTCGGAGAAAAGAAGGCGGTATTGTATCGATACAATGGCTGATTCCCCAAAATACCCCATGGCTAATTCCCTAAAATACCTCACGGCTAATTCCCTAAAATACCCCAACATCAGGTTTTAAGCCCTCTCTCATGAAAAGTATCTTTTATCAGCCCGTGTTTATATCTGTGTCTATCCCTTGCATCTTTCATTGTTACATGCAATATTCCATTCACAGATACAGCATGGTAAGAAGTGTTGTGAATTGTGATGGATAGCCATGTGTCATGAATCTAAAACTTTCGTGATCAATAGAGCGTTCATGATCGAGGGAGAACGACCAAAACGCCTCTAGGAGGATTCAAGTGCATCTTGAACGTTTTCAGGGATGGACGATATCGTAATTGTGTCGTGGTCTAAAATTTTCTCCACATAAATACCAGTAAATGCTAGGTGGGGTAGTACGATCTTGTCCTCCAGATCCAAACTCGATTAATTGTTGTAATCTGAGGGCTTTAGGTATAAGAAGAGGTGCCCTCCCTCTCATTTGTAACCATCCAACCATTTTAGCAATCCAAGTTTCATTTCTCTTAAGAGCTTCTTTTTACGATCCAAGTGAGTAGAAGGCTTAGCTTAGGCGCTAACGATCCCAAGAGATCCAAAATAGGCTAAGTCGCTATACAGTTATGATCTCAAACAATTAGTGTGACATAAGGATCTATGTTCGACCAAATACATTACCAAGAAGTATAAGAAAATAGAAAGAGAAGATGCCTGTCAAGCCGAAAGTTACCATTACACATTCAATAAATTTGACAATGGTTTAACAAAACCATCATCCAGTTTCTAGTTCTATATACTGTCATGTATGCTAAAAAAGGGAGCACACCTCACTCTCGCCGCTATCATCTTATTGTCGAGCTTCTTTTCCAGCCCTACTCTCCATCTCTCTCTTCCGACATGAAGAAAATGGAATTCAGAGGACGTAGCCACCCCGATGATGGGCATAACGACACCTACGACTTCCAAAGAGCTCTCTTTTTGGACATCTTTGAGCTTAGGAAGGGTTCATTTTAACGAGCTATTGCCATTGAATTCTTGGTCTTTTTCCTTTTGCTTTACATGGGCATAACGACACTTACGACTTCTAAAGGGCACCCTAGCCCTGTTCATGATGATCGGGAGTCCTACATTAACGCTTGCCGGGATCCCCCGAGGCACCAACCTGCCGAGAACCCCCAGAAACCACTGTATGTTAAAACCATCATCCAGTTTTCAATTTTACATACTGCCATGTATGTTAAAAAAGGGAGCACACCTCACTCTCGCCCCCATCATCTCATCGTCGAGCTTCTTTTCCAGCCCTACTCTCCAATCTCTTTTTACCAACACGAAAAATATGGAATTCAGAGGACGTAACCACCCCGATGATGGACATAACGACACCTACGACTTCCAAAAGGCTCCATTCTTGGACATCTTTGAGTTTAGGAAGGGTTTATTTTAACGAGCCATCGCCGTTGAATTCTTGGCCTCTTTCCTCTTGCTTTATATAGGTATAACGACACCTACGACTTCCAAATGGCACCCTAGTCCTGGCCATGATGACTAGGAGCTTTACACTAACGCTCGCTGGGATCCCTCAACATACCAACCCGCCGAGAATCTCCGGAAACCACCGTATGTTAAAACCATCATCCAGTTTCCAGTTCTACATACTGCAATGTATGTTAAAAAAGGGAGCACACCTTACTCTCGCCCCCATCATCTCATCGTCAAGCTTCTTTTCTAGCCCTACTCTCCATCTCTCTCTTCTAACATGAAAAATATGGAATTCAGAGGACGTAACCACCCCGATGATGGACATAACGACACCTACGACTTCCAAAAGGCTCCATTCTTGGACATCTTTGAGTTTAGGAAGGGTTTATTTTAACGAGCCATCGCCGTTGAATTCTTGGCCTCTTTCCTCTTGCTTTATATAGGTATAACGACACCTACGATTTCCAAATGGCACCCTAGTCCTGGCCATGATGACTAGGAGCCCTACACTAACGCTCGCTGGGATCCCTCAACATACCAACCCGTCGAGAATCCCCGGAAACCACCGTATGTTAAAACCATCATCCAGTTTCCAATTCTACATACTGCCATGTATGTTAAAAAAGGGAGCACACCTCACTCTCGCCCCTATTATCTCATCGTCAAGCTTCTTTTCTAGCCCTACTCTCCATCTCTCTCTTCTAACATGAAAAAGATGGAATTCAGAGGACGTAACCAACCCCAATGATGGGTATAACGACACCTAAGACTATCAAATGGCTCCATTCTTGGACATCTTTGAGCTTAGGAAGGATTCATTTTAACGAGCTATCATTGTCGAATTCTTGGTCTCTTTCATCTTGCTTTACATGGGCATAACGACACCTACGACTTTCAAATGACACCTTAACCTTGGCCAGGATGATCGGGAGCCCTACACTAATGCTTGCTGGGATCCCCCGAGACATCAACCCATTGAGAACCCCTAGAAACCACCGTATGTTAAAACCATCATCCAGTTTCCAGTTTTACATACTGTCATGTATGTTAAAAAAGGGAGCACGCCTCACTCTCGCCCCCATCATCTCATCGTCGAGCTTTTTTTCCAGCCCTACTCTTTATCTTTCTCTTCCAACACGAAAAAGATGGAATTCAGAGGACGTAGCCACCCGAATGATGGGCATAATGACACCTATGACTTCCAAAAGACTCCTTTCTTAGATATCTTTGAGCTTACGAATGGTTTATTTTAACGAGCTATCACCGTTGAATTCTTGGCCTCTTTCCTCTTGCTTTACATGGGCATAACGACACATATGATTTCCAAATGGCACCCTAGCCTTGGCCATGATGACTAGGAGCCCTACACTAACGCTCGCTAGGATCATTCGAGATACCAACCCACCGAGAACCCCCCGAAACCACCGAATGTTAAAACCATTATCTAATTTCCAGTTCTATATACTGCCATGTATGTTAAAAAAGGGAGCACAACTCACTCTCGCCCCCATCATCTCATTGTCGAGCTTCTTTTCCAGCTCTACTCTCCATCTCTCTCTTCTAACACGAAGAAGATGGAATTCAGAGGACGTAGCCACCCCGATAATGGACATAACGACACCTACGACTTCCAAAGGGCTCCCTTCTTGGACATCTTTGAACTTAGGAATGGTTCATTTTAACGAGTTATCGCCGTCGAATTCTTGGCCTCTTTCCTCTTGCTTTAACATAACGACACCTACGATTTCCAAATGGCACCCTAGCCCTGACCATGATGACCGGGAGCCCTACACTAATGCTCGTTGGGATCCCTCGAGGAACCAACGCACCGAGAACCCCTAGAAACCACCGTACATTGAAACCATAATCCAATTTCCAGTTTTACATACTTCCATATATGTTAAAAAAGGGAGCACACCTCACTCTCGCCCCCATCATCTCATTGTCGAGCTTCTTTTTCAGCCCTACTCTCCAATCTCTCTCTACCAACACGAAAAAGATGGAATTCAAAGGACGTAGCCACCTCGATGATGGGCATAACGACACCTACGACTTCCAAAATGCTCAATTCTTGGACATCTTTGAGCTTAGGAAGAGTTCATTTTAACGAGCCATTGTCGTTAAATTCTTGGCCTCTTTCCTTTCGCTTTACATGGACATAACGACACTTATGACTTCCAAAGGGCACCCTAGTCCTGGCCATGATGACCGAGAGTCCTACATTAACGCTTGCCGGGAACTCCCGAGGCACCAACCCACCGAGAACCCCTGGAAACCACCGTATGTTAAAACCATCATCCAGTTTCTAATTTTACATACTGTCATGTATGTTAAAAAAGGGAGCACACCTCACTCTCGCCCCCATTATCTCATCGTCGAGCTTCTTTTCCAGTCCTACTCTCCAATCTCTCTCTACCAACACGAAAAAGATGGAATTCAGAGGACGTAGCCACCTCGATGATGGGCATAACGACACCTACGACTTCCAAAAGGCTCAATTCTTGGACATCTTTGAACTTAGGAAGGGTTCATTTTAATGAGCCATTGCCGTTGAATTCTTGGCCTCTTTCCTCTTGCTTTACAGGGGCATAATGACACCTACGACTTCCAAATGGCACCCTAGTCCTGGCCATGATGACTAGGAGCTCTACACTAACGCTCGCTGGGATCCCTCAACATACTGTTAACACCTAAATTTTGACCTAACGTGTGGCTATATTTGCAGGTTGACTCAACCCTTAAGCAAAATCAGAAATTATGTTAAGCTTAATAAGGGACCATGAACCTCGCCCATAATATGAGGAAGGGGACAAATGAATTGCACACGTGAGGATAGAAAATTCGGAAGGAAATCAGTGGGATACTAGGGGGTTGCAATTTTCACAAAGAATCTTCGGAAGAATTCATGGGATAAGATGGACGAAATGGAGGGAAGAAAACGAAGACATTTGTGGCAAGTGTGGGCTGTGGATACTTACAAAAGGAAGCTAATGAGCTAGGAAATAAGATGGGATCAATCTGATTGGCTATGCAAGGAAGATGGGAATCCTGATCAGCCATTCTTGTTGTAATGGATATTCGAATTTTGGTAAATGAGGATCTAAATTTCTGATTCAGAATCGAGAGCCAAAATATCGGGTGAACAGGAAGGCAGGAAATTTGACAAAGGAAGGAATCAAGACGTGAAATAGGAAAGATTGAGCTGGCCACAAAATCGCATACCAATTTGCAAACCATGAATTAAGGCAATGAGAAAAGGAAATTCATAAAATTGCCCATAGAAAGAGACGCTTGGGGCCATTATAAAAGGAGGGGAGAAGAGCACGAGAGGATCATCAGTTTTTCTCATCACCATACAAAGCTCTTTCGTGTTTTCACCAGGTTGTGGTGCCTTGCATACATCACAACGTAGTCTTTTTTTTTTGAGTCCTTAGTCTTCAAATGAGTCTCCAATAGCGGCTACAAAAGTTCTGTCATCACTGAAGATATCCATCGTTGATCATCGCTGCTGGTCGCTGCTGTTTGCTGCTGATTTGCTACTGGTTTGCTGCTGATTTGTTGACGTTCATTGCCGCTCTGGTGCGTCGTTGTTGCTACATTGCTGCTGGTTATTGCTGCTACATTCCTTTAGTTGTTTCATATAATATCGTGCTTCTGGTTTGTGCCAATCTCTCTTAAAAACATTGTGATAATGATAATATCATTTTTTTTAAAAATATGTTCAGGTTCATATTTTCTCATGATCATTATCGTTGAATGTTATTTTATTGTTCACGCAATTGCTTGGTCATATTTTACACATTAATGGTGTAATATTACAAAATCCAACAAAGGTTGTATGCAAAACATTTTTTTAAAATAAGGAGAAAAGGTACAAGTCCCCGAACTCATGATTTTTGGTTCGCAGAAGTAAAATGTACTCCCACATTTTACTTGGGTGTCTAATCAACCCGAAACCGATTAGTGGCGGCTCCAATAGGTAAGATAAATATCATAGTTGAATCGAGTACCAAGTTGCGATTGGTAGGACTTGGGAGAGTCCGTGCTAAGCACTGCGTTTAGTAATCCATCAACCTCCTTCGGGAGGGTCGTGACAGCTTGGCGACTCCACTGGGGATTTGGATTAAAATTCGTAGAGGACTTAAGGCCTGAATTTCTCTTGTAAAAAATGTTTTTGTTTTTCATGCTCGATGACCACGTACACCACTAATTTTAGGTGTTAAATGATTTTGCAGGTGAAAGTTATATAGGGTGAAGTATATGTTTAACCCTTGTTCTGCAGATGAAGTGTTGTTTAACCATTACACAATCTGCCATGCATGTTTTAAATGTTTTAGCACTACACCTTTACACACATGTCCCGTGACCGGACCTGGGTCACATGCTAGGAGAATAGTTAGGATGGTGTTAAGAGGACCCGGCAACTCCTGCAGACACGCAGGGGGGCCGCCCTTTTAACCCCGCTTCTTCTAGGTGTCGAAAGTGTTCATCTTTATTCGCAGACACGCGATGGTAAAGACAACCTTTCGATTAAGCCGGTATCAAGAGGGCCCGATTTAGCCAACAGACACGTTCGGCTAATTGGTACACCCTCTTGAACTATAGTCTCAAGCCTTATTTTATTTTATTTATTTTGTAAATCTCACCTTTAGTTTTGAACCTCACCCTCTGTGTTTGTTGCCCTACTTCTCATGAGTAAGTTCTTTGTACTTTTATGCTATTTACAACATTCTTTTGGGTCCATGACAATGTTAGGTCAACCATTGGTAAGAATTTGAATACAATGAGGAGGACTGAAATTCAGCTTTTTTCCACTCCCAAGACCGAGCTCCAAAAGTGGTGGGACAAATTAGATAAGAATGGACAGACTTATGTGACGTCAAAGATAGGCAGGCTCATCTCTCTTCTGCAAGTCGAGACTCATAGTGGGATGATCATGGCATTGACTCATTTCTGGTGCTCCGCAACATCAACGTTCATATTTGGAGAGCACGAATTGACACCAACTTTGGAAGAGTACAGTGTTCTTATAGGAATTCCTCTAGGGCCTGAACTTGTTAGACCCCCAGTTGGTTTAGAAGCTGCATCTATTTTGGCGGAATTTTTGAAAATTAAAACAGACGAGGTGAACAAACTTTTAAAGTGCAATAATAATTCTTGCCCATTTGCCTTTTTAGCCGAACATTTTTCAAAGCAATCCTCGTCACACCAAATGGGTAGAATTTTTAATTTGGCTTTTTTTGGATTTGTGATTTTTCCTTATCATAAAAATGCCATTAATCCCTTAATCGCATGGGTAGTTAGACAAGTATGTGCCGGCATGAAATTTATCAACATGATATTAGCTGAAACTTTCTTGTCCCTTACTCGCTTTAAAGAAAATGGGAGAGGGGCTTTTCATGCAACCCCTGAACTTTTACAAATATGGTTCCTTTCCCACGTCAAGAATTTTGGCATTTACATGGTTATTTTTAAAGTTGATGATTCTTGTCACCCGATCCAAAGGTTCATAAAAAAGAAAGACTTGGCCCCTAAAAATTCCTTTTCTGAATGGATAGATTTTTTAAAAGGCCCAAGCCCTGAGGATTTTCGATGGTATGCTGGCTGGTTTAGAGTCCGTGTGGCGCGTCTCACTCACAATGCGAATGATCCAATTCCATTACTGGGATTTACTGGCATTACACACTACTATCCGGTGAGAGTTATCCGTCAATACCGGTCACTGCAAGAGATTCCATCCCCTTTGAAGCTGAATTTGTCTAGAGTGGATTTCATCCAAAAGAATCGTAGCTACCAAATTGAAGTGGAAGATAGTATAAATAATTGGGATGACTGTCCCCTACAAGAGATCATTTGGCCAGAAGTCATCAATGGAAAAGAAAAATTATATCATGCTTCCCGGTGCTACATCCGTCATCATCAAATCGATCCCGCTTTGCTGCCAGTCATACCCAAGGTGACACCGAAGCCCACTCTTCAAGTGCGGACTCAACAGCTCGAGGAGAGAGTGGAAAAAGCTGAAGCCCGCGTAGCTGTTTTGACTAACAAAAATAAACGGCTTCGTAGCATAGTCTCTTATTTGTATTTAGATCATGCTGTTTGATGTCTTGAGAAGTTTGATTTCATGAACAGATAGATTTTTTCAAATAATAAATGCAAGTTGTCATGGATCAACCTCATATGTTATCATGCTTATTGTCTTATTCTCGATACAGGTGTGATTAATTTTGATACATCACGGCTCACCCAAGATCACCGATTCGTACTCGTTCTAGAGCTGCGATGACTGATAACACTGAGCAAGCTCGCGTCACCGCCCTCGAGACAGAGATGAAGCAAGTCATGAATGTCCTAGAACAACTCTCCAAGCAAATCGATTCTATCAAGATGAACACTGCCCCACTAGCTCAGCAAGTTGAAGCGGTTTTACCACAATCCCCTCCTGTTGCTGACCCGGGAGACAAAGGAAAGAACGTTTCTATTGGTGGCTCATCAACTTCCAATGATGCGCCTCTAGTCAAGGATGCTAATACATCCCCAGCTTTTACTGATGATGAAGTGCAAGTCATACCTTCGGCCACGCCGAAGACAGAGGAAATCGAGCGAATTGCAAAGATTGAGGAGAAACTCAGACAACTTCAGGGTTATGAAGAGGAGCTCCCTCGAGGTCTGTCCCACATCACCAAAGTCAAGGTCCCCAAAAAATTCAAGGCACCTGAGTTCAATAAGTATGATGGCACGTCCTGTCCTAAGTTGCACATGCAGTATTTCTTAATGAAGATGACTCCACATGCTAATAACGTGCCCCTCATGATCCATACTGTCCAAGAGAGTCTAGCTGGACCGGCTCTACAATGGTATGTAATGAAGAAGGTTAATTTGTTTGAGGTTTGGGAGGACCTTTATGATGCTTTTCTGCGGCAATACAAATTCAATATCGATGTCGCACCCTCTCGTGAAGACTTGGTTCGTATTGAGAAGAATAAAACTGAATCTTTTAAGGCTTATGCTACAAGATGGAGAGCACTAGCTACGCGGATTACGCCTGAATTAACTGAAAAGGAAATGCTGGATTTATTTATGAAGACTCTGCCATTCGAATTTCGTAACCGAGTTCTTAGATCCAAATTTAACTCACTCGGAGAGTTGATCTCAGTGGGTGAGATTGGGCATCTGACCAGATTGGGCCATCTAAGAGGTTCACGAGCAGAAGAGATAAGGAGCCAATTGCAGAAGTTAATGCGGCCTATATCAGGCCAACTCGCACCACCCAAAGTAACATCCAGACTCCGAACATTCAGCAAAGAGGATCGCAACCGTTCTTTGGCCAGCAAAGGGACTCTTCCCGGCGACAATTTACACCACTTCCGAAGCCTTTGTCGAAAATTCTACCAATCCTCCAGAAGAAGGGTTTATTGGCTAAGGAGCCCCGACGTCCTAATCCTGAGCGCTTCCCCAATTATGACCCATCTAAGACATGTGACTACCACATGGGAGAAAAGGGGCATTCTGTTGACGATTGCTTCACACTCAAACACAAAGTCCAAAACTTGTTGGATGCCAATGTATTCTCCTTTGGTAATTCACAACCTAATGTTCAGAAAAATCCGCTACCTGATCATGCAAAAGGAGTGAATGTCATATTCAATTCCGATGATGGAAGAAAGAAGGGCCTGAAAGTACACATAGATGTTGTTTATGACAACCTGGTTCAGGTTGGGTATTATTCAAGTGAGGAGAAGCTCACTATGGCTCAAAAGATGCAGAGAATTAAGGCATTGATCGATGAGAAGATGATAGTTTATGGAGATCATACTGGTATGGTTTCGACAATCACTCCATTGGTCATTGATTTAGAATATGAATTCGCTAATCTAGATATTGGGGTTGATAAGATCGATCCCTTGACCCAAGATGAGTCAGGTGGAGATGAGTTGATCATTGACATGAACTCATCTGATGATGAAGAACTAATCCTTAGCGTTACGCAACCTTATGCGTATACAAGTGATAAGGCGGTCCCATGGTGTTACGACACGGAGATAGATGTTGTCACTCGGTCTGGGCGTGCCTATGCTCAAGCCAACTCACAACCTATCAAGCCAGTCAGTGATGAGGAAGCAAAAGAGTTCTTGTCTATAATTAAGGCAAGTGAGTATAATGTGGTAGATCAACTTCGAAAGATGCCAGCCCAAATCTCTTTATTAGAGTTACTCCAGACGTCAGAAAAACATCAAAAATCCCTGATGAAAGTCCTGAGCGAAGTACATGTCCCAGAATCTATCGAGCAGGACAAACTTGAAGAATTTGTGGGGTTTATCTTGTTAAAGGACCAGATCGCATTCTCTGATGAGGATTTCCTTGTCGAAGGAAGGGGACATGGCAAGGCTCTTTATATATCAGTCAAATGCCGAAGCACCCTGGTGGCTCGTGTGCTTGTTGACAACGGATCAGCCTTAAATATTTGTCCCTTGGCAACTTTGAAACGCCTAGGGTATAATTTGGGAAATATCCGCATGGCCAAAACTTCTGTTCGTGCATTTGATGGGACCAGGAAAGAAACAATTGGAGAGGTCGACTTAGATTTGCAAATTGGACCAGCATTGTTCAATGCAGTCTTCCAAATTTTGGATATACCAACGGCATTCAACTTATTGCTAGGGCGTCCATGGATACATGCTGCAGGAGCTGTACCCTCAAGCCTCCATCAGAAGGTAAAGTTTGTGATCGAAGGGAAGCTTATCACAATTCGAGGAGAAGATGATTTTAGAGTCTATCATGAGACGACCGTTCCATATGTGGAACCAGATTCCAAGGTTGAGTCTAGCTACCAAGCCTTTGAGCTAGTATCAACCGTTCAGGTGGCCCAGGGTGCTACTCTACTGACCCCGGAAGTATCCAAATCTGCAATCATGGTAGGCAAGATCATGGTGGGAAGTAGCTTCGCTCCTGGAGATGGCTTAGGCCAACATGGTCAGGGCACCCGACAACCAATTGAAGTGGGGCAAAACTCATACACAACTGGATTGGGCTATCGTGGCAGGGGTGGACGATCCTACCGAGGAAGAGGAGGAGGAGAGAGGGGTAGTCTTAGCATACCCCACATCAAGTCCACATTCCCAGGACCTGCAAAATTAATGCAAGAAGAAGAGGATTCATTATACAAGCAAGAGCATGAGAAAGAGGACACGCTTGAAGGGGTCATCAGCTTGTTCGAAGAAGACTCTGTCCTTGCCATCGATGAAGTTGATGACATTGATTCAGAAACCCCAATGTAGGGGGGCTTTGATTTTATGCATTCTCCTCTGCGTAGGAGCTTTCATTGCTTTTTCTTTTCCTATGCTAGGATTTCCTTTCTCCCGTTTCAATAATTGTAATTTGTCTTTCTTTCAATAAAGATCATGAAAATTTTTCATGTGTTTGAGGGCATGTTGAAGTATACCAAACTGGCCCTATGATGAAATCCTACCAAAAGAAATGGCAAGGAACTAATTCTGAAGGCTGGGCTTTTTCATGTCCCTCCTAAAAAAAATTTTCAAAAAATAAAAAAAAGAGTTTTTAAGCATGCATATAGTTTATCTTGCTTGTCCTCCTAATCATGTGCTTGGTGTTTCAGGCATGACACTATGCAGACTTATGAAGTTTCAAGCTATAGCGATGATGAACACAATGCTATTCAGCGCGAGTGGGAGCAACATGAAAATTCGAAGCTGCTTACTACTGAGTAAACTGTCACCATAAACCTTAGTGGCACTGAAGACATTAAGGAGGTTAAGATTGGAGCAAACCTAACTAAACTTGAAGCTGAACTTTTGATCCAGTTGCTAAAAGAATATCGAGATGTCTTCACCTGGACTTATGCCGATATGCCTGGTTTAGACCCATCGATCATTGAGCATTGTCTCCCAACCAATTCAAACATGCCTCCTAAGAAGCAGAAGCTACAAAGGACCAAGCCAGAACTTTCCAAAAAAATAGAGGAGGAAGTCATGAAACTCCTCGATGTGAAATTCATTGAGGTCTCGCAATATCCTGAGTGGGTAGCAAACATAGTGCCAGTGATGAAAAAAGATGGTCGTGTTCGAGTTTGTGTTGACTATAGGGACTTAAACAAAGCAAGCCCAAAAGATGATTTTCCATTGCCTCACATTGACGTTCTGGTAGATAGCACGGCTGGGTTTAAACTCTTTTCTTTCATGGATGGGTTCTCTGGATATAACCAGATCATGATGAATGAAAGAGATAAGGAAAAAACATCATTCATTACTCCATGGGGAACCTTTTGCTACAAAGTTATGCCTTTTGGCCTTAAAAATGCTGGGGCAACTTATCAACGGGCCATGGTAGCACTTTTTCATGATATGATGCATGAGGAGATTGAAGTGTATGTTGATGATATGATCGCCAAAACCCGTGAAGGAGAGAATCACCTCAAGACCTTGAGGAAGTTATTTGAACGACTTCGCAAGTTTAAATTACGCCTCAATCCAGCAAAATGTGTTTTTGGAGCAACTTCTGGCAAACTATTGGGTTTCATCGTTAGCAGTAAAGGCATCGAAGTTGACCCATCAAAGGTCAAAGCAATATGCGATTTGCAACCACCGACAACAGTGAAAGAAGTTCGTAGCCTTTTGGGAAAATTGAATTATATAGCTCGATTCATTTCCCAACTCTCTGAGACAGCTAAGCCTTTTTTTAAACTCCTCCGAAAGAATGCCCAGATCAAATGGGATGATGAGTGTCAAAAAGCGTTTGAGGAGTTGAAACATTACTTGATGAGCCCGCCAGTATTGGTTCCCCCAACGCCAGGACAACCCCTCACTCTTTATCTCATGATTAACAGGGAATCGCTAGGAGCAATGCTTGCTCAAAGAAGGCCTACGGATAGGAAAGAATGTGCTATTTACTATTTGAGTAAAAAATTTTCTGCGGTAGAAATGAACTACTCTAATGTTGAGAAGACATGTTCCGCCTTAGTTTGGGTCTTACATAGACTAAGGCAGTACACCTTGCATTATCAGATATATCTGGTTACCCGGGATGATCCTATCAAATATTTGCTAGAACAACCAGCTTTACTTGGGAAATTGGCAAAATGGCAAATCTTGATTTCCGAATTTGATGTGCAAAGTGTGTCACAGAAGTCAGTGAAAGGCCAGGTAATCGCTGATATGTTGGCGGATGGTTCCACGAAGATTCAAAATAAAGACGAGTTGGACCTACCCGACGATCGCATTTCAACGGTGGAAAAGGAATCATGGACCATGTATTTCGATGGTGCAGTAAATTTATCCGGGTCTGGAACTGGAGCAGTTTTAATATCTCCCAACGGACAACATTATCCCATGCCGCAAAGTTGGTATTCCCTTGTACTAACAACATAGCAGAATATGAGGCTTGCATTCTTGGCCTTCAGGTAGCCATTGAGATGGAAGTTAGCAAGTTGAAGGTCTTCGGTGATTCGGCACTTATCATCCTCCAAACTGTTGGGAAATGGAAAACTCGAGATGCTAAACTGGTCCCCTACCATGAATATTTGGAAAGTCTCGTAAAAGAGTTTGACAATATATCATTTGAGTACCTGTCGAGATCTCACAATCAATTCGCAGATGCACTTGCTACACTATCATCTATGCTCCGAGCCACAAATGGTCTAGAAGTCGAGCCCTTAAAGATCGAAGTTCTTGCAAAACCAGCCTACTGTATGATGGTAGCTGAGGAACCAGATGGAAAACCGTGGTATCATGACATCATGACGTATATTCGAAGCCAAAAGTTCCCTGAAGGCAGTGGTCCAACTGATAGGAAACAACTTATGAGACTTGCCTCAAAATTCTTTATCAACGGAGATATGCTGTACAGAAGATCCTTTGATTCAGTGTTGCTGAGGTGTGTGAATGCCAAGGAAGCCACTCAACTAATGGAAGAAATACATGAAGGAGTGTGCGGTCCCCACATGAACGGTCATATGTTGGCTAAAAAAATTATGAGATTAGGATACTTCTGGTTGACCCTAGAAAGCGATTGCATCCAACATGTCCGGCGCTGCCACCGTTGCCAAATCCATGGAGACAAGATAAATGTCCCTCCAAATGAGTTACATCAGCTGTCTGAACCATGGCCCTTTTCAATGTGGGGCATTGATGTAATTGGCTCAATTAATCCAAAAGCATCGAATGGCCACCGTTTCATCCTCGTGGCCATTGATTACTTCACTAAGTGGATAGAGGCAACTTCATATACAACCGTCATTGCGAAGAACGTCATCAAGTTTGTACGACGAGATATTATTGCTCGCTATGGTGTACCCGAGGCTATCATCACTGACAATGGATCAAATTTAAATAACAAGCTTGTTGATGATTTATTGAAGGAGTTCAAAATTCGCCACTTAAATTCATCTCCTTATCGCCCCCAAATGAATGGTGCTGTTGAGGCAGCAAATAAAAACATTAAGAAAATTCTAGCAAAGACAGCTGATAATTATCGTGATTGGCATGAGAGACTCCCTTATGCATTGATGGCGTATAAGACTTCAATTCGAACATCTACTGGGGCAACACCTTTTTCTCTAGTATATGGCATGGAAGCAGTTTTACCTGTGGAAGTGGAAGTCCCTTCATTAAGAGTGTTATCTCAAATCAGGCTAACAGAAGCCGATTGGATGCAGCAAAGATATCACCAGCTCAACATGATTGATGAGAAGCGCCCAAGAGCTGTATGTCATGGTCAGTGTTATCAACAATGGGTGGCCAGGTCCTTTAATCAGAAGGTTCGCCCAAGACACTTTGAAGTCAATGATTTAGTACTACGGAAGGTACTATCGATCATTCCTGATCCTCGAGGCAAGTTCACCCCAAATTATAGTGGACCATATGTTGTGAAGAAAGTACTTCCTAAAGGTGCTTTAATATTAGCAGAAATGGATGGACGTGAATTCATGAATCCTGTAAATTCTGATGTTGTAAAGAAGTATTACCCATGAATGAAAACAATCTTTCTTTTGCCCAAAAACATGATAATTTGGGGCAAGGAAACAATCATTGGTTGAAAGTTTATGCATAATAATTTTGCCTGTCCAAATCACCAATTTTATTTGAAGCTTATCTTGTCAAATGAATGATGTGTGATGCTAAGAATGCCAAATGAGAAGTGTCAGGATGATGAAAGACAATCCTTATCATACACACGGTCCCTTATACACTGAGACAAGGATAAGAAATTCCATGTTCTTGAGGTAGAGAGCTTTCTTGCAAAAGGTACATAGACTGAAATGATGAGGGGCATCTCATTTCTCTTCCTTATACAATATAGGTAACCATTGTTTAACCCCTTTGAGCTTGAATGTCAGAAGAAATCCTTTCAAAAATAGCCCTATCAAGAACCACCCCATATTGGGGCAAATTGGAGGTAAGGGTGCTATTACAAGGTGGAAAAATGGATAGAACTTTCTTGCCTTCACTAGTATCAATCTTTGAGTGTCTTTAATGCAAATGAACTCAAATGTGAATTTAAGTGCCTTAAAATGATGAAGAGCATTAATTTCTCTATCATACACACATTTTACCCCTTGCATAACCCAATTGAGCCTGTAAATTAATTTCTAAAAAAACCTAGTTGGTGATCATCCCCACACTGGGGCAAGGTAAATGAGTTACCATATTGAGACAATGTGGTTCAGAGTGTAGATTGAACATCTAGACCCAAGAGTTCAAACGAACTGAATTGTCCAAGAGTTGATGGCGCCATAAAAGCCAAAGTTTTTCTATTCCATTGGGGGCATTGCAAGAAATGTATCGAAAAGGAGGAAAAAAACAACGAGAAAAAAAGGGGTGAGAGAAAAACTATTGAAGCCCAATTTTTGAGGTCGAAGGCCAAGTTTCTGAAAATCATCCTCTAATGGAAAGGCAATGATTTTGTAAAGATCAATGTTGGACTCTCATGGTTGATAAAAGAAGACAATCCCAATGCCAAGGAGAAGATTAGTAATGATGCCAAGATGATCACCTACTTAAAAACCCTTCAGTCAAAAATCTTTGAGCCTAACAAATTCTTTCATTTCTCAACACATAAACCTAGCCTATGTTACATTCCTTTAAAGTCTCTTCAGATTATGGCACTTAAATTAACATAGGGGTTTTAGATGTCAAAAGCTTCACTCAAAGAAGTGCAGGCAAGATTGTTTCTATTTCATTTGCAAGGTTCTTGATTTGTAAACCAAGTGGAGATGATGGATGAAGAACAATCAAAGCCATGAATTGAATATCCTTTGACCAAGCCTAAATTACGGTCCTTTTAAAAGACCCCTTAGATCGGTAAGATTGTATCGCTTGCAAGAAAAGCTCGGACCCTTGTTAACATGATGATGATGGTGAGATAGAGTGATCATTTCATTTCCCGCAATAATGAAACAGCATCTCAAAGAGTGAAAAGCCTTTCAAACTGGAAGTCTCTTATTTGGCATTTTGAGTAAATCCATGTCATGAATAAAGGTTGTTTTGATAATGATTTTCTCTTGTGAAATTTGGTGATGCAGACATGGTGAAATTGATATGCTTAAATCTCAATTAAGTAATTTAATTGTTTTTTTTCAAAGATATACATGGGTATTTAATCTAATAGAGACAAGAGCCATGTGGCGAGTACTTTGCTTACCTTTGAAGATTCCATGTATATCATCAAGACAATTCAGATACCTGAGGTGAGTTCCAGGTAGCCTTCCAGACTATATGTGTCACGCCCCGAACCCCGAGCACGCGACAACCCCTTACCATGGTCAATTGAAAGCGACGTCCCAGGACTCGTCGACGACCATTCATTTTAATCTTTTGTTATGCGCAAGCGGAAGACAAACCATCCCTAGTTCAACAATCAATCAATCAATCAGGGATAGAGGGATGAATAACAAGAACAACCATCACTACTCATTTACACAATTTACTGGATTAACCAACGGAGGATCGTCTTTTGAATTACAAGCCCGACAAAAGGGGCCGATCCATCCTCTAAGCCAGGCCAAAAAGAAACTAGGCTAATCCAGCTATACCGAATGAACCCTCGGGTTCAATACCATGGTCACTCGGACCCATCGGACTCGACTCCGTCAGGTCGATCTCTGGAGAAACGGGGGGCAGGATTCTCCACAGTGGGTGCACCATTCTAAAGACCTGAAAAATGTTAACCACGACGGGTTGAGATAAAATCTCAGCGAGTTCTTCCCCCTAAGCCCCGGTTAGTACGCCAACTCAACCTGGGGTATCTCTCCAGAACCACCCCTCACTCAACCCAACAACCAACAACCAGTAATCAACATTCAAACAGTAGACAGGGTCAACCAACGATCAAAAGTCAGTTCGCATGCAACCTTACCCGGTATGCCATACCCTGCACGTAAAACCTCATACAATGCAAGCAATGCAACCAACAATCATATAGTCGGTTCGCATACAACCTTACCCGGTATGCCATACCCTGCACGTATAAATCAGCACAATACACGCAATGCACATGGCCGTTAGATGATGCAGTTCATCAATCACATGCGAGTCGCACCACAAGCGATCTCACCTGGCCATTGCCACACCCTGCACGTTATGAATTCATGCGTGCGTGCCATAAATGATGTGATCATCTCATGCATAATCGAAACCAATGATGCCATGTTTTCTCATGCACTCTTGCATCCACACGTGTTCCGATTATTACTGCCCCACAGGGCTACAACTTGGCCGAGGTGCAACGGCGCTACGGCGCCCTTCCTCCGCAGAGGCGCAACCGTGCCCTTTCGTGCTATTGCTACGGCGCTACGGCGCCCTTCCTCCGCAGAGGCGCAACCGTGCCCTTCCGTGCAGGCCGAGGCGCTATGGCGCTACGGCGCCCTTCCTTCACAGAGGCGCAACCGTGCCCTTCCATACCCTCCGAGGCGCCACGGCGCTACGGCGCCCTTCCTCCGCAGAGGCGCAACCGTGCCCTTCCGTGCCCTCCCTTTCCATAATCTCCAATAAATCCGGTTCAACTTAGTGATCACGCAAGCATTCCATCACAATCCACTTATTATCTTTGAGCATTAGCCAATGCACACATGCTTGCATATAAAATCTCAAATCATTTCTCACGAACCATTTTCCCCACCTTTCTCATAAAAGCGGTCCATTTCCAGTGTCCCTTGGACAAATCACTTTCTTTCTCAAAAAGGCGGTCCACTTCCGGTGTCCCTCGGACAAACCATTTTCCCCTTTTTGTGAAATTCACACGATTCATGCGAATGTCCATGTCACGACACATCAATTTCACTTCATATGATCAAGGCACATGAAATTATGCACAATTTCACTTCCGGATGAACAGTGCCGTGAACAGTAATCATGAACAGTAATCAATGAACAGTAATCCCGTGAACAGTAATTTCCGAAATTCAATTAACAATAATTTAAATTCAGAAATTAAACAAAACATTGATTAAACACAATTAATCAATCAATTAAGCTAAACAAGCTTAATTATCACATAAACCACACATAATCAACACTTAAGCATAATTAAGCAAGATTAAGCTAAGCTAATCTTAATCAAATATCTAACCACCTATCTTAGGGCTAATACACTTAATTAACCCTCCTAAACCAGCATTAACACTAATTAACCCAACCCTAAGCAAGTTTAGGCACTAAATAGGGATTAGGAGCTAAACTCACCCGTTAAGCGGGCCGGCGACGAACCCGACACCCGGGGACTTCTCCCACGACACTCCAAGGCGGTCCCGAGACGGAAATCACAGCAAAAGCTTCTGCTCACACCCCCAACTTCAGAAAACAGCACTGCAGGAGGAGGACAGGGGCTGACCGGAGTTGAACGGGCTGCCCGGAGCTCCGGCGAGCGGCGGGCCAGCGACCAACGGCACCTGGGGTTGAGGGGGAACCACTTGTGGCTGGGATGGGTGGTGGTTTGGCCGAAAATGGAGAGAAACGGAAGAAAAGGCGGAGCTGTGCAGAGGGCGACGCTACAGTAGGCGGTCCGGAAACAGCTGACTTTCGGCCGCCGTACGGATCGGACAGCAGCTCCGATTGACGAACGGCCGACGTCATCCGTACGGATTCTCTCTCCCGAGCGCAACGGTGGGTGGCACATCCCGAGATTCCACCGGGAAGGCAACGAACAACTCCAATTTCGGTGAGAGGTCAGAAACTGAAACTGCAGGAAGGCAAGGGAAGAAGGGGAGAGAGGGGTTGCGATTTTGGAGAAGATGAAGAGGAGAGAGAGAGTGAAGTGAAGGCTGAAGGATAAGCCTTATCCAAGCCATCAAGGCTTGCCCCACTTGCCAAACAATGACCTCATCTTCTCTCTCTTCCTTTTTGACTTTTCTTCAAAATATCCAAGGGCATTTTGGTCATTTCCACCTTGCACATTTCCCAATCTGTCCTTGGGCTGAAAATGGAGGACGGGCCTAGGAAAAAGGCCAGAAAATGAATAGGAACGGGCTCGGGAATTTATTGGGCTCGAATTGGCTCAGGTTTAGACAATGGGCTAGGAAGGGTAAAGGGTCGGTTTGGCCCAACGGGCTCACTTGCTTGCCTCGGGCCTTCCATGGTGGCTGTCCCACCTTGGGCGTGAGGCCCACACTGTTCTTGCCCGGCCCACATCCTCATAGGCTCTATTTCTCGGTCCAAAATCCCTTTCTCAAAACTTGGCTCGACCGACTCCATCGACTGTCAAGGAAGCATCATCCAAAAGTCCACCCCGGACGTTCCCGAAAATTCGAAGTCCAATCTTGGATTCTCCTGCCTTGTCAATTTCGCCCAAATGTCATTTTGGTATAATTCAGACTGACAGGCGGCTTCGAGAATTCACACGTAACCGACTCGTGCCAAACCACGTTCAAGACTTCTCGACACATGGACGTCCTTGACTACATGAAATTGCGAAGGATCGATTCTTATTTCAAAGTACACGATTATCAAGGATCGACATAGGGCCATTCGCGGGTTCGATAACAGTAGACGGAATCACCCGTCGTCCCATTATTTCTATCCGCGAATCGACTTCTACTCGTCCCTGAAATCGGCCTGCATGACTACAGGATCGTCCTTACGCAAGTCTCACGGTCGAGTCGTTTTCCCAGGTCAAGTTCTTTAGTCGCACGAGTTCTGTCCTCATTAGCCTTTCCCCTCAAGGTCAGTATCTCAAGAATGATCAATTCCGAGTGAGATCAACCAACAATGCATTGGCGAAATTAACGTTCATTCCTCCTTCAAAGGGCTCGAATTTCAGGATGTCACATTCACTGCTTTTTTGGCTGATGTTTTTTGTCTCATGTGGGCCTTTGCGTCCCTCTAGTGCTTAAAAGTCATTATCACTTTAGCAACTCAATAGAGAAGCCAAGAAATTTTCAAAATAAATTACCGATTAAATTCAAGAATCATTGGGCTCTTCTCGTGCTACTTTTTAGACCAATATTTTCACAGTTCAGATTTTAATGAAGCTCAACCGCATTGCCCTCTTGACCAATCACCTTCATATGTTATCGGAATTCTGTGCTCCATTTTTCTTTTTCCTCTTTCTAGTCCAAATTTGTTCTCACTTTCGCTATAAATTTTAGAGTTTTTTCGGTTGTGAAATCTGCAGGTTTAGCTTTCTTTTTGGCCCAAGATTTACAGATTTGGATAGAGGAGGAATTTTCATTTAGATCTACTGTGTATCTTCCCACAAATGTATTTTCGAAGTGTTTTTTTTTTTTTGGTAAAGTGTAGTTTCGAAGTGTTAGCTTCTGAAAAAAGGGAAAAAAATGGCGAGGAGAGAAGTTAAAAAGGAAGGGAAAGAAAAAAAAAAAGAATAGATGAGAACAGATTTTTAGTCTGGAATTGAATAGGGACACCCGGCAGACTATGGCTCGCTGCTTTTGTTATTGGGGTTACATTGGCTAATATAATAATCTTTAAAACACATACGTCAAACCTACTGCAAAATCAAGAATGGATTGATCGAATGTGAACCATCAGGTGCGACATATATGGACTTACCCGCAACAGCTATGGCAGCACGATTACCACCTTCTCCGATAGAACATATGTAGCTCCCAATCGTATTCTTGCACTTTCCATGACATGGGTATTTCCGTGGCTCCTTGTACTCATCTATGTCTACATCATGCAGAAGACAAATTGAATCGTTATCTCAGTTAATGGCAAAAACAGATCGAACAAGTTGATGCATGGATTATCAGACGGCCAATACTATCCCATTCAGGTTTTGGTCATAGTATTGTGACAGAGATCCACTCTCTTTTAAGATATCTCTTTTCCCTACCCTCCGTCTCTCTCCCTGTGAAATCCGAGGTCAACAATAGCGTCGTTCTTTGCCATCGCTGCCTCAAAATCTATGTACGAGATCCCGTTGAGGGTACAAGAGCTCGGAAAGGATCCTGCGTACAGAACTTGCAGAAATCGAGCTTTAGTAGTGATGCATGAACCCCACGTTGCAAGAGCGAGACGAGGGGTTGCTGTTTCCATATTATTTACCTAGGAAGGAGAAGATTGATCTTTACAAGCACGAGTGAGGTGTGTGTGCTGATATGTATACCTATCACTAAATACGATGGGCTCGTCGTATCTTTCTATTTAGATGCATTTTAGTATGTGTGCCAGGTTTAGTGAATGTATAATCAAGAGGGCAGGGGCAGAGACGTTTCAAGGAGAAGGGGAAATTGTTGTCTTATCGTGGGGATTGAATTGCTAGAAATGATGTTGACGTTGACGTCCGTAGGGCTAGGGCGAGGGTTGCCCTCATTTTGACCCCCTCACCATATCCGGAAGCCGTGGAGGGAGGCGACGACATCTGAGCTACAGGAAACCTCGAGGATGCAGGGGCTGAAGGAAGGCTTGGGGTCGCGGAGGACGGGTGGCTTGGGCTTGTTCTTAAACCTGGGGGGCGGCGGACGAGTAGTGGAGGGAGGCAACATCATTGGAGCTGTAAGGGACCTCGAGGATGCAGGGCCTGAGGGAGGGCTTGGGGTCCCGGACGATGGGGGGCTTGGGCTTGTTGTTAGACCTGGGTGGTGGCCGACGACCAGTGGAGGGAGGCAACATCATCGGAGCTGCAAGTGACCTCGAGGATGCAGGGGCTGAGGGAGGGCTCGGGGTCGCAGGTGATGACGGCCGTGGACATGCGCTAGATCTTGGACCTGAGGGTGGCTGCAGGGGGCGGTGGATTACCTCAATGGTAGAGCCGTCATCGGAGGGGGATTGACGGACAAGGGGATGGTGGAGGCAACGGATGAGGCAGAGGCGGCAGCGAGAGAGAGCAGATCGTAAGTCGGGAGGGCGAGAGAGGCAAGAGAGGCACTTTTAAAATTTCTGACGGTGGACCCAAAGGATGACACGTGTCATTCATTTAATGGACTATTGCAAAACTGAGGTGGTATTACTTGTGTGCCTAACATTTTCTCCCACTTCCCCACCACCGCCACACATGCACCATTGCCATGTTGCTCCTCATGAAATGTTGCTGCATTTTTATCTTCTTCGTCGGAGACCTATTAGATAAGGTCTCCTCCGTTAATGGAAGAGACTAGCAAGCAAGTCTCATCTCCTTCATTGCGGGGAGACGTTCGGGGTGACTTGTCAATGCTGAGATGAGGTACAAGACAGACTCGTGGAGAGAGAGAGAGAGAGGGCTGTGGGGGTCGGATGCGCATGAATGCCGACGCTAGGCATGCCTAAGGTGGTGGACGATACTGCATGAGTCACATATATTAATTACCTTGACACCCGTGCAAGAGATTATAGGGATTCCCCTTGTACCCAGCCTTGCAAAAGCAGCGATAACCCGGTCCATCTGTGTAGTTGTTGCAGTAAGTGTTGTTGCTACAGGCATAGCTCGATCGGTTCAACATGGCCTGTTCGCAAGTCACGTCCCATCCGATCATCCAGTCCAAAACAAGGTCCGTCCTCTTGCCCAAATTTTTGGTGGTCGGGAGTGTCCTGTTGGAGATATTGAATGACTTTCTGTCCCCCACGAAGGCCACTCCACAGGGGTTGAATTGCCAGACCGACGCGTGTTCGTCGAAGGAGGAGATTCTAATGCGGAGCATCTTGAGCCCCTTCGGAATGGATGCTTGACAGCAACCGAGACTAGAGCAAGTGGTCTCCTTTGCCAAGTCGACGGTGTTGTTGCAGTAGGAGATGCAGCCGCTCCAGAACATTCCACCTTTGTCGGTCATGAGCGCGTAGGTGTCACAGCCGAGGACTACGAGGTTGTTCCGGGTGTCCGACAATATGTACGGTGGAAATGAAGTTAGATCGATGAACAGATCACTGCTGCTGTTTGTTGAGTTGCCATCCTTGTCGTAGCAGTCGTATAGTTCGGGTTGGCTTACGACCATGGTGGAGTCCTCGACTGAGATCTTGCGTATTGGAATATCCCCCCAGCAGTAGTCGAGGACGGCTCTCCTCGGACGTATTGCAATTGAGCAAAAACTCTACGGATCTCGCATACTTGCGTTTGAGCCCGAACGGATAAGGTACGGGCATGCCCCCACACGCGTGTGCAGGGTCTCCGGCCACGGTGGGAGCGCCGCCTTCTCGCAACCAACAGGTCACAGCCACCAGTAGAAGCCGATGCACTACCTTCATTTCCAAAAAACTCTCGAGTGTCTCTCTCTCTCTCTCTCTCTCTCCTTTTTGGGACCTTTGTGCTTCTGTCCTTGTTCACAGAGTGGGATTTAAGTATGAGCCGTTCACCCCAACCCATTATATATTTACATGGACAAATGGGTGAAATTAAGTACAGTAATGGAGGGCGGAAGGGCTAATTTTGTCAATAGAACAAATTGAAGGATCCGATTCCATATATGGAGAACTGCAAGACAGAATAATACATAAAAAAAAGACATACAAAGGTTTTTTTTTAATCAAACTACCGGTGCAAAAGATAGTTTACAAATTAAGGACAATATGATAAAATATTTAAATATTAAAAATGCATTTCCATCTAATATCATTTATAACAGTTGATAGCGGTTCATCTCACACGATGAGCCTTAAATCGTTATCCTTGTGAAACGGATGATCACAACATATGAAAATGAATACATGTGGCTGCTTCTCAAACTTTGATGTATCTTGTATCTAAAAGGAAACAAGCACGTATAGCAATAAGAAATTCTACCGAAACATTTTCACTAAATGATGTGATAAGTTTCAATTGAGCATTCAAATAAGTGGCATCCATTCTTTGAATGGCCAGCTTGTTTAATAAACCAATAGGAAATTGCCACATCATTTAATATAAAATTTTAATATGATTTATCAATACATATTGCAAGATGCGAAAAGCTATATCGGAAAAAAGATAGAATAAGTGTAATATATGCAACCGGTGTAAATTAAATTTTACAAGAACGACTGCATGCACCATTGATTTGAAAGATTGGTAGTAATAATCTTTAAATCTAGATGGGTGAGACTGTCGATATGGAATTTCTTTTATGCTGGTGATGCATGATCTATTTTTCCAAAAAGATATAGTGAACTATACTTGATAGATGATAGATTATGTGATTGCCGGATAATTAAACGAAGGCATGCTTCATGTTGGGTCTCATGCTTTCAACAATAAATCGACAACAAGAATGTATGATGCCGCATTATTTTGTGACGTAGTGACTCACAAATAAATTGTTGACATGGTTTTTAATAATTTAAATTTTTCAGAAAAATGGAAAGTTTAACATGATCCAAGAACATATTACTTAAATTCTAACGCTCTCTCAATTTTCTCTTGCTTATTATTCCTATCAATCTCATATTTTGTCAGTTTTTCCATTGATTAATTATCTAGTTGGAAACTGAGCATGCGTTAACTACATATAAAATTGCTTGTATAGACAAAATTTTGTTGCGTTCTTAGTGGATTTTTATTTTGAGTACACAATGGGAGAAAAGATGCGTAAGACATTGCCCTAAATAAACATATGAAATTTTGTTTATGAGTTCTTAAGAGCAAGTGTGAAGTATACCATTTGGAAAAGGATTTGATTGATAAATGTTAATTCACCTATTACGATAAAAATTACTGTCTAATATTATTCATATACATCTTCTTCTGTCCGATTACTTAATAAGTGTCATAAAGGTGACCCCTTCTTAATATACGAAAGTTTATATTATTGTATTGCATGGTGCAATCAAAATCTCTACATAATTAGTAAAAAATATTTGTTAGTAATTAAGATCTCTTATAGGAAAAAACCCGTGTCAATTTTATTTTAATTTTATTTGAATCTTCTTAGGTTAAATAGTAATTGACTTGCCATCAAAACCCCAAAAATCTTGAATATACTTAAAAATAAGATATTGCCTTTTTATTTTACCACAAAGAATATGGACTATACAACTTAAACAGATATCACTAATTCATCTATTCACATATATTTAGTAAAACTCCATTCCCAAGGAGATTGTCGAGGTTATTCTAATACGAGACTCTTCGATAAAATATATCGCATTCAAATTAAATATTTCATAGAACGATTTGGCGAGGAAAATTGTAAACAATTATTTTGATCATTGAGTCCGCCTTCGGACAGTCGTTTTCATATTATCTAATGCGCATCTCTGTCAAGGCCAAACAAGAGTAACGTGTTTCACGACAAAAGTGAAACGTAAGAGGCCAACCTTTGAGGAGACCTTCTCTTTTCCAATTAGCCCGACCCTGCATGCAAACGTCAACAACATGCTCCGCATGAAGATGAGTCCGATGGATCTCCAACGTTGATTTACGTGGGCTCCACATGGGACGAAGTCATCTAACTGCTGAAATTCATTGGGATTTTGTGGATCCGGTTCATGCAAGTGTGGCCTGGGGACCGCACGATCCTCGTGTGGGAAGACCCGTGTGCACCAAGACTTACGAGTTGTCTCGGAATCTTCCGAAGAAAACAACAAAATGCAAGAGAAAAAGTTAAGAAAAGAGATATTTTGGTATTCCTAGGAAAATAAATAAGATTGTCTCTACATAAAATTGTCTTTTCTTTACTCCGAGAACCATTGTCTTCTGAAAACAAATGTTACTTTTCACGTCTCGAATAGCAGAAATAGTGACGTTCTGGGGTTTGAAAAAAGCAATCCCCTTTTATGTATATTAAAAATTAAATAAGATTAGCATCCAAAAGTACATTTGTAGTTTACTGCCATTTTGGCATCACGTGTTGTTCGATGCTGTCGTAAAAAATCTTAAACAACACGAAATAATAAATATTTTTGAAAATTTCAGAAAATGGGAGTCACCCAATCACGATGAGGGTCTTGCATCTCTCATCTAGTTTCGGCAAATGTAGCGTTGCCTGATTACTTGAAAAAACTTGTGGAACTTGCAGAATTTGCAATGGTAGCTATGTGGCATACTTTGCAGTCATAGTTAAGAAAAATTATAAGAGTTGGACCCATTGATTTTTGTTTTCATTGTTTACTAGCCATATCTGATTCCAACCAGATAACATTAGAAAAATCAAAGTAGAATTTCCATCACAATTGACAGAAGCAGCACTAGATTCCAAATTGTGGGCCTATGACATCCATCAATCCCTCTCTTTACTAAAGAATCTTGAAAAGAGCGTCCGTGCAAGCTTGATGTTGGCCTTGACCTATAAGGCAAAGCAATGACTTACATGGCCAACTCATATCTCTATGATTCGAGCTTCAATAATTGTTCGATTCGATCGTGGAGATAGGCTTTCATCAGAGCCTGATTTATATTGTCATGTTGTGATCGGTTGAAGGAATTTCCAAAGTAAGTTTAAAATGATTAAAATTGGGAATAGAGACATTTTCATTTTCAATCCTCTACCCAATAAATAAATAAGTTTCAATGGATTAATTAGCTGTAGTTTTCAAGATCTTTATCGTTTGATTAAATTCTAGCATGTATTTTTATTTGATGTGTTTCTTAGTCTTCTTACTAATTTACGGGATTTTGTTGATGATCCTTTAGTCTCGGAGCAAGGGGATGTACAATGGCGGCACCCAAAAATAGATAACAATGATTTTCACAATTCCGTGGATTACTTTTATAGGTTTTAAGTTGTTTGACTCTTCGAAAACTGAAAATGTTGAATTAATAATTACCCCTGTGGAGAATTATTATTTGACTCTGGAAACTATTATTTTCTAAAATCTCGGATTGCAAATATAAGGGCATTTGGGTGCTTTAAAAAGATTAATCCTCTTCTATGAACATTAGAAAATATCGTATACTTTTTGTGGAGATAGACATGTACCCAATCCATAATCATATTTATCGTCTATGTAAAAGGAGTATTAATATCATCATCAAGAAATTAATTCTTGACAATAATTTTGAGATTTTTTTATAAACATATGGATGTATTTGGTTAAGATTGATAAGCATCCAAAAGTACATTTGTAATTGTAGTTCCACGAGATTTTATTTCCTTGCCATAAAAAGGTTTGCGAAACCGACATCACTGAACGGTTGAAATTCATTGGAATTGAGTGCATTCAGTTCATGGAAGTGGGGCCTGGATGCGCACTAAAACCTCTAGGTCTGGCGGCTGGTGATCGAATAATATCTTGTAGGTGAAAGACTTGGTGATAGTGACAAGAGACTCGTGACGCCTTATCGGTGCAAGAACACGACAAAATGCGAGAGAAAAGTAAACTAAAGAACAACACAACATGGCGGACAGAAAAGCATAAATAAAAGACGCCGTGGGGTTCAAAATAAATAATGACGTGGTTCACGATGCTGTGGATGCGCTCAAAACAAGATATTGGCTTATTTTTTATTTTTTTTCCAATACAATAAATCTGGACTATCCAACTTAAATAAGTGTCGTAAATGCATGCAATTTCCCGCTTCACATGCATCTAGCAAATCTCCTTCCCCTGAGAGGCTGGTGAGGTTATTCTGAATCTGAAACGCTGAGACGGAATCTATTGTATACAAATCAAATATATAATTGCTCAACCAATGAATGGAGGTTTTAACATAAAATGACTTGATTAAAATGAAAGTTGTCAAAGACTTATTTTGATCATCGAGTCAGATAGTCATTTTTTTTATAACATCCGTTGCGCCCCTTTATTGAAACCAAATTGAATTAACGTGTTTCACAACAAAAGTTAACTAGAGGAGACTATTCTTTTTAATTTGCTTTCTTTTCTTTATTGGGATCTTGTGCATTCAATTCATGGAAGTGTGGACTAGATGCGCACTAAAGCTCTTGGGCCCAACAGGATCTTTGACGTTTATTTACGTGAACTAGAGGAGACTATTCTTTTTAATTTGCTTTCTTTTCTTTATTGGGATCTTGTGCATTCAATTCATGGAAGTGTGGACTAGATGCGCACTAAAGCTCTTGGGCCCAACAC
>MU089697.1:29884-118414 GCA_014858505.1 Corymbia citriodora subsp. variegata
GGGAAGACTTGGTGACAATGACGAGACTAGTAACACCTTATCAATGCATGAACACGATAAAATGCGAGAGAAAAAATAAGCAAAAGAGAGATTGTAGCATTCTCTGTGGAATCATCTTTCTCACCCTCGGATTCTAAAAGAAGTTACCATTCACGTCTTGGATTACCAAGATAATTACATTCCAATTTTTTTTTAAATAATCATCTTATATAATATATATATATATATATATTAACAAATATCATATATTCTCTATGCAGACTCAATATGTACCCATAATCATATTTTGGATTATCTTCCTTTTCTATGCAATATATCAGTGTTTGGCAATTAATATGGTTAGAATTGTCTGTAAGATGGAATACACTCCCTTTTCCTAGAATTTTCTTGTTAGTATTATGAATAGGTTGCATGGCGGTATGATCAAATAAGTCAATCACAATGTCCATATAATACAAATTATAGTCAATCTTGTGTTTGAGTTTTGAAAAATCAATGCCACCTTGTTATGGAAAAGAATTTGATTTATAAATATTACTTGCACATTATCAATAAAAATTAATAATACATTCACTTTTTGGTTACTTGACAAGTGTCCTGAGGGGATAACTTCTTTATTTCTGAAAATAATTTTAGTGCATGAAGGTGCAATCTAAATCATTACCAAAAAAAATCTCTAAATTATTTTTGGTACTTTGTGTAGTAATTAAGATCGCTAATAAGAGAAGGCCCTGCTTAGGCGGTGAATAAAATAATGGTCTTATTTTAATTTTGATTAAAATCATATTATTTTGAAAGTGTAATTGGCTTGTTATGACTATCCAAAAAATGTAGACACAAAGTCCAAAAGAAGTCATTAGCTTTTTTTCTTCTTTATCAAGAGTATTCGGACTGTTCGACTTTGTGTTTATTGGTGATGTGAGGATAACTTCGGGTTGGTGTGAACGAAATGAGAAGAAAAGTCAGGGTAACTATGGCTGATGGCAATTGTCGGGCTCGCTCCATAGTCTACCCCCTCGACTTTGTGTAGACTTCGTGGAAAGAGAAGGGGATATGGGAGAGAGTGAGGGAGGGGTTTTGGTTGCCTCAAATGCTTCCATATTTTCTGCGAGAATTAAGCTTCGATCCTCTTACCAAAAATAAAGAAATAGTTTCGACCCGATTCTGCTTGCTTTCCACAGGTTGATTCTCGACGTTTCAATACCTGTAAGTTTTAACACAACTATTCTTCTAAAATTCCAACGACTGGGCTATAATGATGATTTCGGTCAAATTACTTAAATCAAGTGCTTCCTCATGCCAAAATAATGCTTATGATAGAAGAGTGATGATCATTTGAAGGTGAATCTTATTCATGAATTTTTAAATTAGGTTACACCCATGTAATGCAAACTCTAAATATGATGGTGAATTCTTGTAGAACATGCCACAAATAGGCTGGAAATCCCCCTTCATTAGAGACTCATGTACATCTTTAGGTTTCTTGATTGCAACCATGGTGACCATGTTATTGTCCTCTCTATAGACGGGATCCAAATTGCCATTGCCGAACTTTATGGCTATCATCATAGTTGTTGATTGCTTTTGTTAGCTCTGCCTCTTTATACAAATTAAATGTTTGAACATTCGGTCAATAATTTGAGATTTTAAAAGAAAATGATAAGATTAAGATAAAAGTTGTTTAACAAATTATTTTGATCAAAGTCTTTTTTTTTGGATCAGAATATAGTCTTCTTTTGGGTAGTCATGTTTTCATTATCCAATCTAAAGAAATGGTAGCCCAAAAATAATAAAATCTAAAGTAACGTGTTTCACGACAAAGTGAAACATGGACCATTACCTTTTTATCAACCTTTGAGGGGAGACATTTTCCTTTGCAGTTATCTTGATGCCGTATCCAAACATTAACGAGATGCTCCGCATGTAGACGAGCATAGAAGATCTACAACATTGATTTATGTCAGCTCCACATAAGATCGATGTCATCTAACTGCTGAAATTCATTTGGGACTTTGTGCATCTGGCCTTGCATGGCCTAAATTTGCACTAAAACCTCCAGACCCAACGCCTGGTGGAAGACTTGGTGACGTTGGACAAAGACTTCCAAGTTGTCTCGAAGTCTTTCTAAGAACAAGACAAAATGCAAGAGAAAAATCAAAGAAAAGAGAGATTGTGGGATTCTCGAGAAAATAATATGATTATCTCTACATAAAATCATTTGTTTTATACTTCAAGAACTATTGTTTTCTACTTTTTCACATCTAGGATAATAGAGAAATATGATGTTGGCAAGATTTGGGAAAGGCTTTCCCCTTGGGCCAAAATATAAGTGTTTGGAAAGATATTTGGAAATCATGTTCAAAAGAAGTTGACCTCTGAAATACTAAGATGAATGAGTATCATGTAAGATGAGTTTGCTGGCAATACTTTATTATAAGATGAATGAAGACCGGTGACCATGCACGAAGACTCACAAGTCATCTCGAAGTCTTTCGAAGAACACGATAAAATATGAGAGAAAAAGTAAAGAAAAAAGGGAATCATGGTCCTCTCAAGAAAATAATCACGATGCATCCAATGGATCTCCGACGTTGATTTATGTGGACTCCACGTGAAACCGTCGTAATCTAACTGCTGAAATTCATTGGAATTTTATGAATGCAGTTCATGCAAGTGTGGCCTGGATGCGGACAAAAATCTCCGGGCCCACCGCCTGGTGAGGTGACCAAATGATGCCTGGTACGGAAAGCTTGGTGATGGTGACGGCACATGAAGACGTACAAGTCGTCTCAAAGTCTTTTTTGACAATAGAGTCCTTTAGAACAGTCACTTTTTTATATTAAACGCAAAGTCCATTACGCCCCACTCCCTTGGCCAACACTAAAGTGACATGAGATGCACACAAAAATTAAATATAGAAAAGCACCGTGGATTATGGGGGGAGACATTCACCTTTTTATTTGGGCTTCGGACCCAGCTGACTCGGCCCTCTGGACACGAGGAAAAAGAAAAAGTTCTCCACACCAAAATGAGCCCAGTCAATCTCCGAACTTGATTTATGTGAGCCCCACATAAGATTGACCTCATCTAATGGTTGAAATTCGTCGGGATCTTGTGACCTGATGCATGCAAGTTCGACTTGGGTCTGCACTAGAATGACTTGACTGGATCCGCACTCAAACCCCCAGACCCAACGCCACAGGGGAAACTTGGTGACGGTGACATGAGAATCCCTCCTTATGCAAGAAGACTTACGAGTCTTCTTGAAGTCTTTCGAAGAACGAGACAAACGCCAGAGAAAAAAGCATCAAGAAAAAACGCCGAGGGGTTCAGTTTGATCCATCCGGAGGATGATCTTTCTTAATGACGATATGGTCGTCATCTGCCACGCGAGACGGTTGTCCCTCGACCATTCTCTATCGCCATGGACGATCAGCAGGAGCACATGGGGTTCCACGCAGTGTGTTTCCCAGTCCTCTTAAACTCGCCCTGTGGAATTTTGTTGATGATATCTCGATCTCCAAGCAAGATGATGAATTATAACAACAGTGGCACCCAAAAGAAGATAATGATGTTTCCTGCATTTCTGTAAATTTATATTCCTATTTTAGTATTTTTATTTCAATGAAGTCTTACCAAGTAACATCACCGATTAATATAATTATACTACTTTTATATGATTTAAGTCGTTCGAATTTCAACATCTTGAAAATGTTGAATTCATATAGTATAGATATATGTCTATACTAGAAGAAACTATCAACCATTATCTCCGAGGAGAATTACATTTTTCATTCAGGAAACTATTAAGGGAAGTCATTTTTTATATCTCAGATTACAGTGATAATGACATTCTAGTGTTTAAAAATAGCAATCCTCCTATGTGTATATTAAAAAATATTGTATACTATCCATGTAGTCTAGACATGTACCCAAAACCATGCTTATGATCGTATAAAGACATATTAAAATCATCAAAAATAATAATAAACTCGCAATAACCTCAAGAATTTTCTAATAGTGTATCGCGTTATTTAATTAAATAAGAATTAGCATCCAAAAGTACATTTGTAGTTTATTACCATTCTACCATCACATGTGGTGTTACATGGTGTCGTCAAAAACCTTAAACAATACGAAACAAAAAATATTTTTAAAAAATTTAGAAAATGGGAGTCACCCAAGCACGATGAGGGTCTTGCATCTTTCGTTGGGTATTGTGACTTACGGAATCTACAATGGTAGCTGTGTGGCATACTTTGCAGTAGTGGTCAAGAAAAACTAAAGAGTCGGACCCATTGATTTTTGTTTCCATCGTTTACTAGCCATACCTGATTCCAAAGAAAAATCAAAGTAGAATTTCTATCACTATTGCTCTTGATTTTAATTCTCTAAAGAAGAGCAACTTTCTTTGCTCCTTTAGCTTGAAACAAAGACATTCACTGCCATTCCCCATCCAACCAGCAGATGCAATTGATAAAAGCAGAGCTGGATCCCAATTTGTGGGCCTAAGACAGCCATCCCCTGCTCTTTACTAAGGAATCCCCGACAAGGCTGTCCGTGCAATCTTGACGTTAGCCTTCACCTGGAAAGCAACACAAAGACTTATATGGCCAACTCATATCTCTATGATTGGAGCTTCAATGATTGTTCAATCCAAATGCGGAGGCTCGCTTTCATTAGGAACCTAATTCACGTTGTCATGTTGCCATGGTTGTAGGAATTTCCAAAGTGAGTTTAAAATGATTAAAATCAGAACAGAGATATTTTTTTTTCAATCAATCTTCTACCCATGAAATAAATCAGTTTCAATAAATTTTCCATATATACAAACTCGACATTGTATCTAGATCTACATGTAGTAACTGTTTTTCGATTTACGGTAGATAGAATTAAAAGACAAGGATAGATCAATTGATTAACACTAATGGTTTAATTTGCTTGATGCTAACGCACTAATCCTAACCCCAATAACTAGATCCACAACTGTTTTGGGAGATCCAAAGTGGCAATTCCATGGGCAAGTGACTTTATACAAGCCATCTCTATGTCTATTAAATATCAACCAGTTTCGTCTGAAGTTCCATGAAAATGGTGTCTTCTTGTGGTGTGCCTCTTGAAGGCGGAAAATACAGCCTGTCTTTTTATTACAGCTTTTCTGAAAATTCCACCAACGTGTCCACTAAGTTAAGAACACAAAATTTTCATGAAAGTCCACATTCCCTAGTCCTGCGACAATGTTGCATGAGGAAGAAGGGGCAATCGATACTCCAAGTGTTGTGTCCACTGCTCAATCCAGTGCAGAAGATGATGAGGTAAAAGGAATGATCGAATTATTCGAGGAGAATTTAGTGTTCGCCATTAATGAAGCTCGAGAGTAGGAGAATTTTAATTGTTTGCATACTCCTTTGCGCAGGAGTCTTTATTGCTTTCCTAGTTTGCATGTTAGGATTTCTTTCATTCCAATAATGTAATTTGCTTTTCATCCAATAAAATACATGAAGATTTTCATATTTTGAGGGCATGTTGAAGTACACCAAACTGGCCCTGTGATGAAATCCTACCAAAAAGAAAACGGCATGGAGCTAATTCTGAAGGCTGGGCTTCTTCATGTTCTCTCAAAATTTTCCAAAATAAAAAGATTTTTTCAGCATGCATCTTGTTCACCCCGTTTGTCTCTTTAATTGTTTACTTTATGTCTCAGGCATGATCCTGCACCATCTGCTTTAATGAAGACGAAGTCTCGAGTGTATAATCATGCATGTTTTACTTTTGCAGGGGCAAAAGGTGGATGGTGTCATCAGGCTCCCTTACAAAGTGGGGCAAGACACAAACACCTCTTAGCTCTGACTTTAGGATTCGATGTTTGTTGCTTGTAGGAATAGAGCCTAGTTGCTTTATCATCATGAAGCATTTTCACATGATAGTTTGCTTGTTTAATTCACCAATTTCACTTGAGATTTGTCAAAATAAACAATTCAATGAATAGTGTGAAAATGTTTGAATTTGCTAGAATGATGAAAGGCAAGCCTTATCCTATACACAATCCCTTGTATATACATTGTGAAATGAGTGTGAAAAAATTCATGCTTACAAGGCAAAGAGTTTTCTCGCGAAAGGTACGCCGACTGAAATGATGAGAGGCAATTTATTTCTCTATGCTAAACACTGCAAGTAGACCATTGCTTAACCCCTTTGAGCCTCATACACTTGTGGAGATTTCTTTCAAATTACCCCTGTCAGGAACCACCCCATATCGGAGCAAACTGGAGGTAAGTTGGCATCACGTGGTGAGAAAAATAGATAGAAATTCTCTTGCTCTCGCTTGCATCAATCTTTGGGTATCTTATTGCAGATGAACTCAAACAATAATCTAAGTGCCTTAAGATGACGAAGAGCATTTTAAAGACAATCCTTGACAGTGAAGATGAAGACTGGTGGTAATGCCAAGATGATCACCAACTTTCACCCATTTACACACATTTTGAGCCTGATAATCCTTTCATTTCTCAACCCGTGAACCTAGCCTACATTATGTCCCTCATAAAGTCTCTTTAGATTAGGGCACTTGAATTAATGTAGGTGTTCACATGTCTTAAGCATTGCTCAAAGAAGTGTGAGCAAGATTATTTCTATTTCATTTTGCAGGGTTCTTGACTTGTAAACCTGGAAATGATTGCAAAATTGTTCTTTCAATAGCCTTGACTCAAAGAGTCCCCTTGTTAAGCCGTTGACCAAGATCACATTATAATCCTGGTAAAGACCTCTCAGATTAGTAAAATCGTACCGCTTGCGAGAAAGCTCGAATCCTTGTTGACTTGATGGTAAGATCGAGTGATTCTCAACAAATAGCCTTCTTAAATGAGAGTGAGTGAAAAGCCCTTTCAGACTAAAAATCTCTCATCTAGCATTTTCAAGAAGTCCACACTATGAGTGAAAATTGTCTTGATGATAATTCTAACTGGTGGAATGTGGGGATGAAAACATGAAAAAATATGCATGGGTCTCCTTGAGTTTTAATGTCCAAAAATGGCTTTAATTCTTCACTTTGCTGTTAAATGCACACTTGCTCTAATCATGTTTGACAGGCGGGTTTCTTCAGAGATCAAAGAGCTCCGCTTTGAAGCCTTGAGTTTGTCCAAATACTATTAAATCTTCAAAACACCTGATGAGAATTCCAGGGATCTATTCTCAAGATGATTCAAAGTACCTGATGAGGATTCCAAGTATTGGTTCTCAAGTCAATCCAAATTTCTAATGAGAATTTCAAGTGAAAATTTCAGTGTCCTAAAACTTTTTCAGTATTCGGTGAGAATTCCTTATACTTGAACCTTTAAATACCTGATGTGATTTCCAGGTGTCAAGTGAATTTTTTTTCAAATGTCTGATGTGAATTTTAGATATTCGAACATTTAAATACCTGATGTGATTTCCAGGTATCTAGTGAATTTTTTTTTTCAAATGTCTAATGTGAATTCCAGATGTTCAACCTTTAAATACCTGATGAGATTTCCAGGTGGTTAGTAAATATTCTCAAATATCTAATGTGAATTCCAAATATTTAAACCTATAAACACTGGACGTAATTTCCATGTGCTTAATCTCTTTTGAAATCTGATGAGAATTCCAGATCTTCAGATGTTTCGCAAGTCTCATGAAATTCATCACGTACCTCAAGATACTCTACCGTATTGATTGGTAAGTAACTACAGGTATGCTCTTCTTCTTCGATTTTTTTTACACTTTGCATTAGCTTTTGCATGCATCATATCATATTGCATTTTAAAATGGGATTCATTTTCCCACAAAAATTAACATTATATCGCATATACATGGTCAAAATTTAGGTTTCAATTTATCTTTGAATGCAACCTCTGCGAGCTCACCTACAAAGAGGGGCAGCTGTTGACACCGAAATTTTGATTGATCATTCGTAATTTAATGCACAAAAATTTAGGGATTAATTTTAACCCCTAAACAAAAAATATTAGAATTAAATTGCATAGCATATAGTTTTAGGAGCATTTATTATTGCATTCGCATTGGACATGTGGCAAATGGGCTTCAATTGATAGTTCTAAGCTTTAATTTAACAAATTGGACTAAGCCCACGGTGAAAGAGAATTTGGCTAGGCCCGTTAAGGGTGATGAGTTGGAATATGAGAATATTCCCGGGAATATGAGAATGTTCCAGAGAATATTCGCATTATTCTTTCAATATTCAAGGAAAGTGTCAGATGACGAGTTGGAATATGAGAATATTCCCGGGAATATGAGAATGTTCCCGAGAATATTCGCATTATTCTTTCAATATTCAGGGAAAGTGTCGGATGAAATATTGGAAAAATATTGCACGTGGGATACAAGAGCTAAATATGCAACGTGCAAATTTATCAGCTTTCCTTAAATAATATAGTCCTCTCACCTATAAAAAGGGAGCCACACACACAGACAAAAACACAGCCACAATTGAGAGAAAAGGAGTGACAGCGCAATATAGAGAGAGAAGAGAAAAAGCGTCTCTTTTCGCTGCAGGTCTTGAAGGTCGGCTCACAAAAGGAGGCATTTTCCCAAGAGACAAGGTAGGTAAAGTTTCTATCTAAATTAATTCTTGAATATTTTTTTTTCTCGTTTAAAGTATTACATGGTTGATTGAATTCCAATTAAGTAAGGTCGTTGTATCATGATAAAAATCTCAATAATAAAAAATATTGAGCTGCGAGACGTCGGATCAGGTTTTTGATTGTTTTGATTTTCTATCTTGAGTGGTGGAAAATTGTATGCTTTATATGATTCAGTTGTATTATGTGTTGATATGCTTTTGTTCGAATTGATTTGGCTTATTAAAGAAAACCCAAAAAAATATAGTTGAGTTAGATGTGCTTCTTATTAGAATATTTTAGGATAGTTTTCATGTTTATATACAGGTTTTTTATTTATTTCAAATTTTGATTATAAAAAAAAAAACATAAAAATTGCCATGCTCATGTCATGTAGAATTAGGTCATCTTCCGTGTGTCATCAAGTCATTGCATGTTTAGGGTCATTTGAATACGTGACATACTAGGATAGTTGTATTAAATATTTTCTAGCATTAGATTAAGTTAAATAATTAATGTCGCGTGACATATAGTTTGCATATTAGGTTGTACATTGCGTGTTATTATTAGACATTTTTTGCACATCATCGCATGCATTGCACTTATTATTTTAGGCCTCATTAAATAATTTAAAACCTTTAAAAAAATTGAATGGTTGTATGTTAATTAGAAATCATATCTAGGATCATTGATGTGATATTTTTTAAAACTAACATTGCAGATGCTTTCGTTGCTTTGAGGCAAGTATCTCTTCCCGGTGCTTGCAATTTATTTATTACTTTGCTTTATTGAGTGTTAAATTTTGATTGCGCACTCGCATGATCACATTGCATGTTAGGGATTAAATTAAAATCAATCCAAACTGCCTACAAATCATTTTTTTCAAATAAAAGAGAAAAGGTACCAAAAGGGCATTAGAGAAATCTAACGTAATCAAGTCCCCGATCCCATAGTCTCTGGTTCGTAGGAGTAAAGTAACTCTCCCGTACTTTACTTGGGTTTCTAATCGACCCACCAAAAATAGATTAGTGGCGACTCCTAAAAATCATTGGCATGTTAAAAAACTTAAACCCTAAGTAGCGAATTGGTATGGGCTTGGGAGAGCCCGAACTAAGTTTAGGCTTAGTAATCCATTAGCTAAACCCTAGGTGGTGCACCCGAAGTGAGGTCGCGACAACCAGAAAAAAAAATTAATGATTATCTCTGCAGAAATTTTTTTTTTTTTACTCCAAGAACTATTATTTTCTAAAAGAAATCACTTTTTACATCTCGAATTAAGGATATAATGACATTCGAGGGTTTAAAAAAAGTAGCCCTCTTCTATGAATATTAGAATATATAGCATACCCAACATGTAGCCTGATATGCACTCATAACCATATTTCTAGCCATATAAAATGCATTAAAATTATCAAAAGAAAATAATCTTGCAATAATTTCGAGATTTTTCTATTAATACATGGAAGTATTTGGTTAAATAAGATTAGCACCCAAGAGTACATTTGCAATTGCGGTTCCAAACAAATATAAAAGGTAGTCGACTTGAAATTGGGCGTTGGATATGCTGATTTTGACTATCAATCAAGGGAAAATGTAAAAAGCAGTTGTATTGCTGTAAGAGTTATAATTGGAACACATATGATAATAATAATTTTCATCATAAAATATGCTCAACTTACATGTTTTTTTAATGTGCCAACAGATGATTAGAGATTATTAAATGGCTTGATGGGATAGTGCAATTATTGGATCAGAAATTTTGTACAACGTACAATTAACTCTGTAATGTTTTTTGGACTGGGCCTTTAAGTTTATTTTTATTTTTTTATGTATTGGTCCATCTATTTAAAATATTGACGAAAGCTCTGTGACATGGCATTAAGTTGCAGTTAATTGCCACTCTAGCACCACAAGTGCCATCAGATGTGGCTATCAAAAACCTTAAACAACATGAAAAAAATCATCTCTTTTTTTGGAAAAATAAAAAAAATGCATTTCTCGAACGTAAACCACGAGACAAGCTATCAGGAGAAAAGCATCCAGCTGAAACACATTTGCGATGTCTTTGCGTTCGACTGGAATTTTAGCCTTAGCATGGGACCAACAAGATCTGGCGACTACTTTAATATTTCTTCCGTAATTCCATAAAAAAATTTGATTCTCAATCTCTGGTTGACAGATACTTCCTTGGAATACTCCGGAGAGAACAAATGCCATGTTCAAATTACCCTTGAAAGCCAATTAAAAGTACAAAATTTATCCTTTTGTCAATGTAGTTCATGACTATTTGGTAGATCATAATTACGACTGGTTCTTTACGCTGTCATTTGAGATATTACGTAAAATCACGGGCAATTGGTAAAAACTACAGTCTGACCCTTTAATTTGTAAAGTTTAGGCAGAAAATAAAAAAGTTCTACTGACGATAATAGAGGTTGGTATTCCTTGCTAGTTATTGTTATTCATCACGGTTTTTAAGTCACTTAACACAATTTAGTTCTTTCATCTTAAATGACATATTGTGGGAAAAGTGTCAAAAAAGTCCTAAATATTTTGCATTTGTGCCGATTTAGTCATAAATATTTTATTGATGCCAATTTAGTCTTAAACCTTTCGACTTGATATTAATTTAGTCCTAAGTCTTTTAATGGTGCCAATTTAGTTTTAAACATTTTGGCTTTGTGCTAATTTAGTCTTAAAACTTTTAATTGAGTGCCAATTTGGTCATTCTGACTAATTTTGGCTGGCATCAATCGGCTGACATGACACGACTGACGCTGACATAAACAACTTTTAATAATTTTTTGAATTACTTTTTTATTTATTTCTTTTCTTTTTTTTCTTTTTTTTTTTTTGCTCTCTCCTCCTCCTTCCTCTAGCCAATCATCGACTGGGCAACTGGCCAGAGGGGAGGGCTGGTGAGGTTGACCTTGACCTCGTCGGCCACTGGTGAGGCTTAGGCCTTTGCCAACGGCTGCAAGGGTGGCCTCGTGCCAAGCGGGTAAGGCTCACTCTTGCCAGATCCAGTGAGGTTGAGCCTCGCTCGCCCGGCGCGAGGCTCGCTAGAAGCCGGCAAGGTCGACCTTGACCTTGCTGGCCCTCACGCCTAGTTGGTCATCTAGCCAGTGACTGGGTGGAGGAAGTAGGAGGAGAGGCAAAAAAAAAAAAAAAAGGGAAAAAGAAAAGAAATAAATAAATAAATAATTCAAAAAATTATTAAAATATTATTAAAATTTATCTACGTCAATGTTGGTCATGCCACGTCAGCTGACTAGCATCCATATCAGCAAAATCCGGCCAAAATTAGTCGGAATGACCGTTTTATGATTAAATTAGCATCAAGTCAAAACGTTTATGACTAAATTGGCATCAATAAAAATTTTATGACTAAATTGGCGTCAAATTGAAAGGTTTAGGACTAAAATGGCACCAATAAAAGGTTTAGGACTAAATCGACACAAATGCAAAATGTTTAGGACTTTTTTTATCGCTTTTCCTACAGATTGTAGCTCTTGCTATTAATGTTGAAGTCGTTTATTTTATCTTTATGAAGAAAAAGAAAAAAAGAATCCGTTCTACAATAAAGTTATTATCAAGTAAATTCCCTAATTCTTCCTTCTTGATCTTATGATCCTCTCGCAAAGGTTTGTATAACAATTCTAAGAATCCTTTATCATCCTCTGAGTCCAATAGGTTTGACTATCGCCCTTTATCATATTTAGGATGCACATGGTAACCATTCTGTGCCCGAGAACAATTTCTGCTGGGAAGTGATTCTTTTTTATTATGCTCCTAGGAACAATTTCTAAGCATTTGAAGGTATTTGGTAAAACCTGAAAATTTTTATTCCCGGAACAAAAATGCGTTTGGTAAAACCTGAAAATTTCTAATCCAAAATGATTTCTTTTAATTTTTTAATGATTTAAATACAATTTTATTTTTTTTCCTTTTCATTTTCAACTTTTTTTGCTTAATAGATCATCGGCCAAACGAGGGCCAGCGACGCCCAGCCTCGCCGTGAGCTGGGCGAGGCTCGGCCTCGCCTGCCCACCGCCAAGGCGGCGTCGGCTTGGCTGGGCGACGCTGGCTTGGTGATGGGCCGGCGAGGCCGAGTCTTGCCAGTGGCTGCACGAGCTCAGCCTCGCCAGATCTGGGCGAGGTCGCCTCGCCCAACCAAGGCAAGGCCGAGCCTCGCCCATCCACAGCGAGGCTCGCGCCGCTTGGGCGAGGCTCACGCCGCGGTGGCCTGGCGAGGCTCACCTAGAGACTCGTCGGGCTGGGCGAGCCTCGCCTGGCCACCGGCATGGCCGGCCGAGCAGATCTGTGCTCAGCCAAGCTCGTCGGTGGCCAAGTGAGCCTCCGGCAAGCTCGCAGGACCTCGCCCAGCCACTCACCGGCGATGGCCGACGCCGGCGACGGTGGCGATGGGCGGTGATGGGCGGCAGTAGGATGAGGGAAGAATAAGAAAAGAAAAGAGAAAGAGAAGAAAAAAGAAAGAAAGAAAGAAAGAAAAAAACTAATTATTGAAGTTGTTCCCGGGAACAAGAAGCTACTTTTTTTTTATTCTTGATTCCGTTCCATATATGTTCCCCGGGAAAAATTTTGTTCCTGGGAACAAAAATTTTAACAAACAGATTTCCGTTCCAAATCTACTCCCGGGAACAAAAGAACAGAAATTATTACTGTTTGACAAGTTACCATGCAGGCCCTTACTAGTAATAATATCATGGTTGGAATATGTGGCATTTTTGAGTTTTAAATCAGTTTGTCTTTCCCACTCTCAATCCAAATTTAACATTTAACCTCAAATTAGATTAGATGAACTATAAATAAAGAGAAAGTAAAGTAAACTGAGCTTTTATTTTTTTGCCATCATGTCAAATTAGGATCAAATTACGAAAAAGATAAAAAAGAAAAAAAGAAAAAGAGTGAAGGTACATATTGTTCTAGCCTATTTTTGTCTCTTTGGCCAACAATTATTACTATTTTTTTTTCTGGAAATGAACATTATATTAAGATTAATTGCGATATAACTAGGGAAAATCAAAGACTGAAAGTGAATGGAGATTTTTACTTGCCATAAGAGTGACCTGGGATTAGATTAAGATAAAAATAATAATAATAAAGAAGTGAGTAGATTTTCTCCTGACCTATTATTACTATATGAAGGGAAAAATTAAAAACAAGAAAAGATAAAGGGAAAGAGAGATTATTATAATGGACAGCTTTACATAGAGTATAGTAGGTTCTCACACTTAAAATAGCACAAATGCCTGCAAAAACACAAATCCAAAGCAAATGGCGAACATGACACATATTCAAAGAACACAATAACATGACACCTATTCAAAGAACACAATCTTACCCTAAAAGTCTTTATGGGCAATTACTACACGTGTTACCGTAGGAATAAAGGTTCCGATGAAGGAATTCGCTGAACCCAATCCCAGACAGGAAAGATAGTTTGACGTCCCCTGTTGGCTCACCTCGCCGGTCAGTGAAAGCTTAGCGGAGGGATGGATTTCCACATCCAATTTGCATTTGTTCTCTTCAATTTTTTCTTCAACCGTCGGGCTCGGGTTAATTCTAGCGAGTTGCTGAGCCACTTCCTTCATTGCCGGCCTGTTTGCACCGATTTGGTCCAAGCACTTCACAGCAATCTCAGCTACCCTTTCTACTCTCTTGATTTCATCTTCACTAGCGACCTCATAGTTTATGATAGCGGAGAGTGTCTTGTCTTCCACGGAAGAGATGAAACAAGGGATAATATTGATTGTCTCTTCAGACCTTGTAACAGAACTTGAAGGCTTCTTTTTAGTGAGCAACTCCATGAGGACAACTCCAAAGCTGTATACATCACTCTTAATTGTTAGGTTACCAGTGGTTAAATATTCCGGATCGATGTAGTCCAAGGGGTCTTCTGTTTCGGTGGCTATGATTTGACTATGCTCCGGTGATATAAGTACCGAAGTTCCAAAATCAGATATTTTCACCGAGTAATCTTGATCCAGAAGTATGTTCGCTGACTTGATATTGCCGTGAATGATTGGGGATTCTGTGTAGGAATGCATACACTCAAGTGCAAGAGCAACTTCGGCAGCTATTTTGAGCTGGTTTTTCCATGATTTTAAGATGGTTGACGCATTCAGATGGATGTGTTGGAAGAGGGTACCGTTTGAAATGTATTCATAAACCAGCAATGGTATTCTAGTCTCCAAGCATATGCCTTCGAGCTTCACCACATTTTTGTGGTTTATTTGCATCACGATTTTAAGTTTATGTTGGAAATCCCCTTTCATTAGAGACTTGTGCACATCTTTAGGCTTCTTGACAGCGACCAAAGTGCCCCCTTTTATTCTCGCTCTATAGACAGAACCGAAACCGCCCTTGCCAAGCTTATTGCTGTCATCATAGTTCTCAGTTGCTTTTGCCAGCTCTGCTCCTTAAAGATTCGAACTCCTTGTTGTTTCAAGAGCTTTCCTCCATGTCGTCTAAAGTTTATCTTTCTCATTCTCCACTTTAACGTGAACTGGTCTGAAGCACCAACATATATGCAAATGACAGGCACAAGAATCGCTGCCAAAGAATATATGTTACTAGATTATTGATTCAAGCATTTAACTGTCATACACTCCACATACTTCATTAAAAAAAAAAAAATTTTAAACGCACAACCCATTGAACCCATTTAATCTTCTTTTTTAGTATAATCCGCAACCATCACCATGGATTTGGATGGTTAGTCAATCTTTCATTATATAACTACCAATTTAACAATGATAGAAATTGTTTCGGTGACTAATGGATTACACATATTACGTACTGTGTAACAATCCTTATAAAAGTCATTATTTGAAATGATAAGTAATCGATTGAACTCAATTTAATACATATTACTAGTGTCTTCTATAACTCCTACAAACGCCTTTCCTTGGTTACAATGAAGAAGGTTTGTAATAAAAGAGAAAGAGAAGGCACCTCACATTGTTTTAGATTTTCCATTTGCAAATGGTATCAAAACTTGGAGGAATTGTTTAACCAATCATGCACCTTATAATTATCATGCTTAAATGTTTCCTTCGTCCATTCTATAGGTGGAAACTCTAACTGATGGATTACGAACATATATATCATCATCCAAATTTATATTTAGTTAAGTCGACACGCGGATAATTTGTATAATATGTTACTCATCATTCAAAAGCATGATTAAAAGACATTTCCTCCAATTAGAGACGAAAGAAAATGTAACTAGGGACGGGCCAGGCCAGGGGTTGGACGAGGATCACGTCCCTCATCCCCACTCTTAAAATGAAATGCCGCCATCCCACGCGAGGCACTGCCACAGAATTTTTTTTTTTTTCCTAAAAAAGGTCTAAACCACTTTCTAGATGACCACTTGACATTTTTCTTATTTTTATAAAAATGAAATGGCCTCATGGGTGAATTTTATAATAAAAGGAGCGCCCTTGTGTATTGCATTTACAGGGTCAAACAAATTTCAATCTTAACAAATTAGCCAATGTGAGACAATGTGAAGATGAAATATTTAAAATATAATTGTGCCACATTACTTATCTAAGGAACTTACCGAGCTTGCATCTTCTATAAAAGCAAGATTGATAAGGAGAAGATATTGTTTTTAGGGTTTTATTATTATTTCATATTTTTAAAAATAATTTTTTTCATAAAATTAAAGAAACAAATAAATATACATGTATATATAAATATGCATATATTCTTCTTCAAAGTGTACGTCGGGTGAATTCGGCAAGTTTTTCACACACATACATATATAATTTTAATAGCTTTAAATATGTAAAATAAATAAGAAAATAACTTTTTATACCTTGAGAAAAACTAATACATTCACTGCTTTTTGGGCCAATATTTTTGTCTCATTTGGGCCTTTGCATCCATCTAGTGCTCAAGAGCCATTATCACTTTAGCAACTCAACAGATGAGCCAAGAAAGTTTTGAAATAAATCATTGATCAGACTCGAGTCACTCAGCTCTTCTCGTGCTGCTTTTTTGGCCAATATTTTTTCACAGTTCAGATTTTAATGAAGCCCAACCGCATTGCCTTCTTCAACAATCACCTTCGTATGTCATTCTTTAATTCTGTGCTCCATTTTTTTTTTTTTCCTTTTTCTGGTCCAAATTTGTGCTCACTTTCGCTTGAAATTTTAGGGTTTTTTTTTCTCCATTGAAATCTGCAGGTCTAGCTGTTCTTTTTGGCCCAAGATTTGCAGGTTTGGTTAGAGGAGGAATTTTCACTTAGATCTTATGCGGATCCTCCACAAATGTAGTTTCAAAGTGTTAGCTTCAGAAAAGAGGGACTAAAAAGGGCGAGGAAGAAAGTGAAAAGGAAAAAACAAAGAAAAGATGTGAACAGCTTTAGCCTGGGACAGAATAGGAACACCTGGCAGCTTGTGGCTTTCAGCTTGTGTTATCGGGGATTACACCGGTTAGTTACAGTATAATAATCGTTAAAACATATACGTCAAACCTACTGCAACATCAAAAATGGATTGATAGAATATGAACCATCAGGTGAATAATGAGGATACATATACATGTATATATATGGAATTACCTCCAAGAGCTATGTAGAGCCGATAATCTTGGCGGTGAGTGCCTTCACCGTGGCCGTGCATTCCAGATGGGTAATCGCAGTTGGAGCTCCCACGCTGATTCTGGCACTTTCCACCACATGGATATTTCTGTGGGTCGTCGCACTCGTTGATCTCTACATTATGCAGAAGATAAATTGAACCTTTATCTCAGTTAATGGCAAAAACAGATTGAACAAGTTAGTGCACGGATTGTTATGCGGGCAATAATATCCCGTTCAGGTTTTGGTCATAGTACTGTGATATATGTCCACTTTCTTTTAAGATATCTCCTTTCTATACTCTCTCTCTCCCACTCGAATTTGGGCTCAACAATGGCATCGTTCTTTGCCAACGACGGAGATCATCGCTGCCTCGAACTCTATGTACGAGACCCCGTTGAGGGCACAAGAGCTCGGAAAAGATCCTGCATACAGAACTTGCAGAAATCGAGCTTTTGCAGTGATGCATGAACCCCACGTTGCAACAGCGAGGCGAGGGGTTGCTGTTTCCATATTATTTACCTAGGAAGGAGAAGATTGATCTTTACAAGCATGAGTGAGGTGGGTGTGCTGATATGTATACCTATTTCTAAATACGATGGGCTCGTTGGATCTTTCTATTTAGATGCATTTTTAGTACGTGTACTAGGTTTAGTGAATGTATAATTAAGAGAGTAGCGGCATACAGGTTTAAAGGAGAAGGGAAGATTGTTGACTTATTCTATTAGGCAACAAGTTAAAAACTTAGGAAAGACACATGCCCAAGTCTGAATTACTCAATCGGGCTTATCACAATTGTTGATAATGTGAGTCTCGCATTCCACATGCTAGATGCTTGATATAGATTTAGGTCACAACAAAATTACCTAAACTTATATAGACCTCCCATTAAAATTATATGTGGTAGTACATATCAAATAATGAATAAACACACTCTCCCTTCCCTCTATCACTTTCCACTAAACTCACCAACCGCTCCACCACCTCCATGGCCCAGCCATGCAACTAACATTATCGTCATTGTGACCATTGCGTCGCCATCCTTGCCACCATCGAGCCATGGGCTCGTTCTCTTCTTGTTGAGATTGATATTCAGGTGAGTTAAGGTCACTTCCTCAAGAAGATATTAGGTATGCAAGTGATACTACACAAGATTTGCCATGATGACACGTGTCAACCTTGGAGCTCATTGTCAGAAATTTTGAAATGGATTTTGCTAGTATAATAATCTTTAGGTTACTATGAAAATAACATCTTGTTATGAACTATAAATTTTTCAAGAAGTGAACCTCACAATAATTTTTAATTATTTGTTATTTATTTTTAGTAGCCCAAAATAAGTTGTTATTCTCATAGTAAGTGAATGACAATTACATGAGCATTTCTCATTTGAAATTATCTTTCTCTCCCTTTGTCTCTCTCCTCTCTTCGGCACTTGTCGTTTCTCTTCTTCTTCGCCGTTTCTTCATTTTTTTTTTCTTTCCCTTTGACTTGTGACCGGTCATCGGCCATCCGGCCATAGGCAAGGGTCGCTTTTGCCGAATTCGGCGAGGGTGGGACCCTTGCCGCTAGGGTGAGGGTCACCTCACTTTGACCACCTCACCATATCCGGAAGCTGTGGAGGTAACAAGCAAATCTCATCTCCTTCACTGCGAGGAGATGTTCGTGGGACTCGTCAATCCTAAGAGAGTCGTCATAGTCATTGCTTGGAGTGGTGGTGACACTTTGTTGCCATCTCCGAAGCAGAGTAGCTGTTGCCGTGGAGGAGGGGAAGTGTGTTTTGGTATGGTAGAGAGAGAGAGAGGGCTATGGGGGTCGGACGCACATGAAGGCCAACGCTAGGCTCGCCTAAGGTGGTTGCCGAATGATGTGGCGGCGGCAATGTCGTGAGGTGCAAGCCGAGTCCGACGCGCATGAAGGCCGACGCTAGGCTCGCCTAAGGTGGTTGCCGAATGATGTGGCGGTGGCAATGTCGTGAGGTGCAAGCCGGAGAGTGGAGGTAGAGGTTGAGGAGAGAGAAAAAGGAAGGCACAAATCAAACGGCGCCTCAGTAAATGGGTAAACTAGATGGAAACAATGCATAAATACAGTACTCCCCTATCTGGCTCTTGGACGGTGATTAAGGGTCTGTTTGGCAACTTGCCAATTTCTTTATTTTTCTGTTCTTTTGCTCCTCGGAATAAAAAAAGAACAGAAATCCGTTTAGTAACGCCAACTAATTTTTCTATTCTTAGGAATAGAAAGTTGTTCATGGGAATAGAAATGAGAAAAAAAAAAAGTAGCTTATTGTTCCAAGAAACAATATCTAGAAACTTATTTCTTATGGACTACTCGTCGCCCAAAGCACACCACCGCCCGCCCATCGCTGCCCGCCACTTGCCGTCGGCCACCCGGTCGCCGCCCGGTAGCTGCCGGCCGCCCGGTCGCCGTGGGCCGACCGCTAGCTGGCCTTTCGCCGCCACCCTTCGCCCGACGCAACCGACAACCCAGCACGGCGGGCAGCAACTAGTGGCAATGGCGACCGGTGACTGGCGGCGGACGACGACAGGCCACCATCACCAGTCGCCGTTGGCTGCTTGCAACCCGCCAACTGTCGGCCGTCGCCTACCACCCACTGGTCACCGCCGCCATCGAGAAAAAAAGAAATAAAAACTTTTTATAAATTCCAAACGTATTTATATTCCTTTTTTATTCTAAGAGTAAGAAATTTTTGTACTTACCAAACGCCCTATTTTACTCAGAAATTATTCCAGGGAATAGAAATAGAAAAGAACTATTTCTCAAAAGAAATTGTTCCTAATAGTAGAAATGTTACCAAATGCACCCTAATTAATTAGTCATCCACATAGTTCATTCAAGGGCGATAATGCATGAGTCTTACATGATTACCTTGACACTCAAAACGATCATAGGGATTCCCAGTGTACCCAGGCTTGCAAAAGCAACGATAACCCGGTCCATCTGCGAAGTTGGAGCAGTTAGCGTTGTTGCCACAGGCATAGCCCGACTTTGACATGGCATGGTCACAAGTCACGTCCCATTCGACCATCCAGTCCAAAACAAGGGCCGCCCTCTTGCCCACATTACTGAAGCTCGGAAGTGTCCTGTTGGAGATGTTGAATGACTTTCTGTCCACCACGAAGGCCACTCCACAGAGGTTGAATTGCCAGACCAACGCACGTCCGTCGATGGAGGAGAGGCTAATGCGGAGCGTCTTGAGCCCCTTCGGAATGGATGCTTGACAGCAACCGTGACCAGAGCAAGCGTTCTCCTCAGTGAAGTCAACTTGGTTGCTGCAGTAGGAGATGCAGCCGCTCCAAAACATCTCATCTTCGTCGATCATTAGCACATAGGTGTCGCAGCCAAGGATTGTGAGGTTGTTCCGGGTGTACGACAATCTGTACTGTGGATATGGAGATAGATCGATGACCAGATCATGGCTTTTGTTTGCTAAGCTGCCATCCTTCTTGTAGTAGTTTTATAGTTCGGGTTGGCTTATGACCATGGTGGAGTCCTCGACTGAGATCTTGCGTATCGCAACATTCCCCAGCAGTAGTTGAGCATGGCTCCATCCAGTGGTGGTGCAATTGAGCAAAAACTCAGTGGAACGCGCACACTGGGGTTTAAGCCCGAAGGGATAACGTACGGACACGCCCCTACACGCGTGTGCAGTGTCTCCGGTGACAGTGGGAGCGCCGCCTTGTTGCAATTACCAGGCCACAGCCACCAGTAGAAGCCGATGCACTCCCCCTCCCCCCATTAGCTGGGTTCACTCCTATGTGGAGGAGGTCTAATGAGTTACAAATCCAAAAGGGCTTGAGCGTCATATGGAGAAATAGGGTTTTTCATTATCTTTAAAAGTGGTAACCGCAAAAGGATGTAGAAACAAGAGAAAAGGAGAAAACAGAAAATCTAGGATTTGAGGCAAAGTCTAATTTGCATCAAGTTCGCATCGGAGATCGATTCGTGGTCCGATTGAGCTGAAATTTTGTCAGCATGTTCGTGGTGTAATCTTCTCGAATCTAAATGATTTCATTTTCATTTGAAGCTCCCTACATCAGGTTTTTCGTAGATTGATCAAAACCTGTGTTTTTGGTCAAATTTATCTTTGATCTCTTGTGAAATTCATGTGTATTGCCAAGAATTATGTTCTTGAGATCTTTGCTGCTATGTACCTTTAGTATTTACTAGAGAAGAACATTATTCACCCAATTTTGTTGATAGTGAAGATTTTCGGATGGGCTTCGATCCCATCATTTTTAATCTCCTCACACCGAGGAGGTTTTCCATGTAAAAAAATCGTATTGTGTTCGCATGCTTGGTGTTTATTTTACTCTACTATATCGATTCCTATTAGGTTTACACAAAATGGAAGATTATTTTATTTTGCTGCATTAATTCGATATTGCTCGAATTGTTACCGTTCTCCTATCAAAGTAGTATCAAAGCATCAAGTTATTACCTGATTTTTCTGCCTTGTGTTAAACAATGGAAATGAATACGAGTAGAATGGTTACAATGAATGGTTCGAATTATCATATTTGGAAAGGAAAGATGAAAGTTCTTTTATATGTGAAAGATTTTTATTTGCCCGTATTTGCCAAGGAGAAACTAGAGAATAAAACTGATGCTGAATGGTCTATATTTCATCGTCAAGTGTGTGGTTATATTAGGCAGTGGGTGGATGATAATGTTTTGAACTATATTATTGAGGAAACACATGCACGCAGTTTATGAGAAAAGCTCGAACAATTATATAATCAAAAGACTAGGAATAATAAGTTATTTTTGATAAAATAGATGATGGCTTTAAGATATCATGATGATACTCGTTTGACTGATCATTTAAATTCTTTTCAAGGAATTATAAATCAGTTGGTTGTGATGAAAATCAAATTTGATAATGAGATACAAGCACTATGGTTGCTTGGTACTTTGCCAAACTCATGGGAGACGTTCCGAACGTCTTTGTCTAATTTTGCCCTAGATGGTACGATTACTATGGATTTGATCAAGCGTAGTATTTTGAATGAAGAGATGAGAAGGAAGACACAAGGATCGTCATCTTTCCATTCCGATGCCTTGGTTGTTCAGAAAAGGGGAAGAAGTGAGTCTCGAGGTCCAAGAAATAAAGATAAAAGTCGAGATAAAAGCAGAGATAAGTATAATAAATTTGCTAATGTTGAGTGTCATTATTGTCATCAGAAGGGACATATTCAGAGATTTTGTCGCCAGTTTAAAAGAGAGAAATAAAAGGAGAAAGGTAAAGAGAAAAAAAGTGATGATAACAGTGATAACAATCATGTTGCTGCACTTAAAGAAGACTTTCTCATTATTTTTTATGGTGATGTGGTGAACTTTGTTTCTCATAAGACCGGTTGGGTAATTGATAGTGGTGCATCTATTCATGCTACGTCTCGTAGGAATTTCTTTACATCATACAGGTCAAGTGACTTTGCATTTGTGAAGATGGGAAACAATGGGTTGGCTCAAGTTGTAGGCATCGGTGATGTATACCTAGAAACTAGCAATGTCACAATGTTAGTATTGAATAATGTTAAACATATACCTGATATCCACTTGGATTTGATTTCCACGGGCAAATTGGATGATAAGGGGTATTGTGGCACCTTTAGTGATGGTCAATGAAAGCTCACCAAAGGTTCTCTTGTTGTAACTAGAGGTGAAAAATATTCTTCATTGTACATTATGCATGCAAAGTTGTCCACAGACAAAATTAATGCAATAGACAGCGAAGATGCAACTGAGTTATAGCATAAGAGGCTCAGTCACATCAGTGAGAAAAGCTTGTCAATATTGGCCAAGATGAACCTCCTTTTAGGAATGAAAAGTTCGGCATTAAAGAAGTGTACTCACTATTTAGCAGGAAAACAGAACAGAGTTGCATTTAAAAGCTCCCTCCTTCAAAAAAGTCAGGTATACTTGATTTAGTGCATTTTGATGTTTGTGGTCTTATGAAAATAAAATCCCTTGGTGACTCTCTTTATTTTGTTACCTTCATAGATGATTTTTTAAGGAAAATTTGGATTCATACCTTGAAAACAAAAGATCAAGTATTAGATGCTTTTAAGCAATTTCAAGCTTCAGTTGAAAGACAAACTGGAAAGAAATTGAAATGCATCAGAACTGATAACGGAGGATAGTATATTGGACTTTTTGATGAATATTGTAGACAACAAGGTATTCGACATCAAAAGACACCTCCCCAAACACCTCAGTTAAATGGCTTAGCTAAAAAAATGAACAGAACACTAGTTGAAAGGGTAAGATGTTTACTTTCACAGTCAAAGTTACTTGGATCCTTTTGGAGTGAGACTTTAAGTACAGTTGTGCATGTATCAAATCTTACTCCATGCGTTCTTTTAGAGTTTGATGTTCCTAATAAAATTTAAACATGCAAAAATGTGTCTTATGATTATTTGCATGTCTTTGGGTGCAAAGCATTTGTGCATATTTCCAATTATGAGAGGTCTAAACTTGATGTGAAAATACAACAGTGCATATTTATTGGTTATAGACAAGATATGCTTGGCTACAAATTTTATGATTCAATTGAAAAGAAAATTGTAAGAAGCAAAGATGTGTTTATGGAAGATCAAACCATAGAGGATATTGAGAAGGTAGAGATGATTTTAGCACCACAGGTTGGTGATGATTTGGTTGATTTGGATCCAGTTCCTCTTACAAATATTTCTACACAAGTTGATGAAGAGCAGCAAGAAGTCAATGTTCCAAATAACACATATGTTCCTAAGCATGTTGAAATAGATAATACTATTCCTGAACTAGAGCCTCAATTAGATGTTCCACTAGATGTTCCAATCCAAAGATCCATTATCTCTGGACCGATGACCTTCCACCAGGTATGCTGGAGATGAGTATGTATTATTAACTGATGCAGGTGAACCAGAGTTCTATGCAAAAGCAATAAAAGATGAGTGCAAAAGCAATTGGTTTGATGCTATGCAAGATGAGATACAGTTACTTTATGATAATCATACTTTTGAGTTGGTAAAGTTACCTAAAGGTAAAAGAGCTTTAAAGAACAAGTGGGTATATAGGTTAAAGCAAGATGAGCATTCTTCACAACCACGGTATAAAACTAGATTGGTTATTAAGAGCTTCAGTTAGAGAAAATGTATTAATTTTGATGATATATTTTCTACGGTAGTGAAAACGTCTTCTATCCATGTGGTACTAGGCTTAGCAGCTACCCTAGATTTGGAAATTGAGCAAATGGATGTCAAAACAACCTTCCTATATGGTGACTTAGAGGAAGAAATATACATGGAACAACCTAAAGGTTTTAAAGTGAAAGGGAAAAAGAGTTATGTGTGCAAACTAAATAAAAGTCTTTATGGCCTAAAGCAAGCACCGAGACAGTGATATAGAAAGTTTACGTCAGTTATAATGAAATAGGGGTATAAGAAGACTTCCTCGGATAACCATGTGTTTGTCCAAAAATTTTCTGATAATAACTTTATTATTCTCTTGCTTTATGTTGATGATATGCCATTGTTAGTAGGAATGCTTCACGAATTGAGTTATTAAAGAAACAATTAAGCAAGTCTTTTGCCATGAAAGATTTGGGCTCGGTGAAGCAGATTCTTAGCATTAGAATTACCTGAGACAGAGAGTTAAGAAATTGTTTTTGTTGCAAGAGAAATATATCGAGAAGATCCTTAAAAAATATTACATGGACAATGCTAAAGTGGTTAGTACTCCTCTTGCTGCCCACTTTAAGTTAAACATGAAGCACAGTCCTACAATTGATAAAGAGAAGAAAGATATGGAAAGTGTTCCATATGCCTTAATTGTCGGAAGCTTAATGTATGTGATGGTATGTACATGCCCAGACTTAGTACATGCAGTTGGCGTTGTTAGTCGCTATTTATCAAATCTAGGCAGTGTGAAGTGGATTATAAGGTATCTGTGGGAAACTTCAAATTTGAAACTCAGTTTCAGGACCAGGAAACTTGAGTTAGTTGGATACACAAATTCCAACTTGGCAGGAGATATTAATACTCATAAATCTACTTTTGATTTTTTTATTTCATTTGTGGGTGGAGCTATGTCATGGAAGTTAATATTGCAGAAGCGTGTTACACTTTCTATAAGCGAAACTGAATTTATTGCAACGATTAAAGTTAGTAAATAGATATTATGGATGAAGAAGTTCTTAGAAGAACTTGGATTCAAGCAAAAGATATATGTGCTATTTCGTGATAAAATTAATCTTAGTAAGAATTTATCTTTTCATTTTAGATCGAAACATATTAATGTTAGATATCATTGGATAAAGGATGTTCTAAATGAGAAATTGTTGGAATTTGAGAAAATTCATACAGACTATAATAACTCTGATATAATGACGAAGACTCTACCAAGAGAGAAACTTGAACATTACCGATTGATAGCAAAGATGGTGAATCCCTCCACATTGTCGTAAGGGGAGATTTGTTGGTTGGGTTTACTTATATGTGGAGGAGGCCCAATGAGTTGCAAGCTCAAAAGAACTTGAGCTCATATGATAAGTCATATGGAGAAATAGGATTTCTTACTATCTTTAAAAGTGGTAGTCGCAAAAGGACATAAAAACAAGAGAAAATAGAAAATATGGGGTTTGGGACAAAATCTGATTTACATCAAGCTGACATCGGAGGTCGATTCGTGGTCTGATTGAGTTGAAATTTTGTTAGCATGTTCGTGACACAATCTTCTTCAATTTGAACAGTTTGATTTTCGTTTAAAGCTCCTTACATCAGTTTTTTTGTGGATTGATCAAAATCTGCGTTTTTTGGTTAGATTTATCCTTGATCTTTTGTAAAATTCATGTGTATTACCAAGAATTATGTTTTTGAGGTCTTTGCTGCTATATACCTCTAGTTTTTACTGATTTTCAGGTGGACTCCGGTCCCGTGATTTTTGATCTCCTCACATCGAGGAGGTTTTCCTCGTAAAAAAATGCTCTTGCGTTCGCGTGCTTGATATTTATTTTACTCTACTATATCGATTTCTATTAGATTTTTACAATATGGGAGATTATTTTATTTCGCTGCGTTAATTTGATATTGTTCGAATTGTTATCGTTCTCCCATCACCCCCCCCCATCCCCCCGGCCCCCGCCATTCCCTTTTTGGGACCTTTGTGCTTCTGACCTTGTTCACAGAGTGGGAGTATGAGCCATTCAAAACAACTCAGCACATTCACATGGACAATAGGTGAAATTAAGCATCCAACCGAAAAAATCAAGTACAATAGTAGACGGCTAAAGGGCTAATTGTGTCAATAGAACAAATTGAAGAACCTATTTGCATATATGAAGAAGTGCAAGACAGAATAAAGAGCTTTTATTTATTTGTTTATCAAATTGCTAGTCAAAAGATAGTTTACACATGAGGGGCAATGTGATAAAATATTTAAATATTAAAACAACACATTCATCTAATAATTTTCAAATTAACTGGCAGCAGTCATTCTTACACAATGCGCCTTAAATTGTTATCCTAGTGAAACGGATGGTCACAACATGTGAAACTGAATACATGAGGCTGCTTTGCAAACTTTGATCGATTTTGCATCTAAAAAAAAAAAACAAGCATATATGGCAATAAAAAATTATACAAAATAGTTTCATTAAGTCATATGATAAATTTCAATTGAGTGTTGAAATTGGCACGACCTCCCTTTTCATGTCCTGGAGGCTAAGTTCACGACTTAAGATCTGAATTTTTGACCTGCAAGTCAATTGCATTCAAATAGAAATCACTATTAATCAGTTTGTGATGGATTAATTAAAAACCCAAGTAAAATATTGGGACAAATATTTTACTCCTATGCAACCAGAAAGATTAGGATTGACGACTTAATTATACTAGTTAATTACTAATGCCCTTCCAATACCTAATATTTATTTAAACCCTCAAGTTTGATATTTTTGAATTTTTTAAGGATTTTTCATGTATTTGTGGAGAAAAGTATTTTTTGGCTTTTTTCTTATTTTTTTTAAATTATGAACTCTTTTTGGATTTTCTGATTTTTTGAAAAGAAATATTTATTTGATTTTTCTGGAAAACATAAAAACCATTTTTTTATTTTTTTGGAATAAAAAACATTTTAATTATTTTTAACATTAAAATGATATTATCATATTATAATATTAAAACCGACCGGACCCGGGTCCGGTCCGGGGGTCGAATGACCTAGGCTTCCGATTCATGGGCTTGGTTCGCCTGGCCCATTGGAATTTCCTGAAAATAAAAGAAGAAAAGTCAGGCCCAAAACCATGTCCGGCCCAAAAAAACAGAGGTGGGCCAACAAGCCCAACTCATCTTGACCTAAAAAACCAAACCCTAACGGGTCGACCGGGTCCTCCCGCCCGACCCGGCCATGACCCGACTCGCGCTCCCCCTCTCTTTCGCAGTCCATCCGCGGCGCTGATGGGGGATGGCCGAGCGCATCCCGGCCCAGCCACGGCGAGCGGCGGCGATCTTCGCAAGACCAGCCGATGGGACGACGAAGTGGTGGGTGGCACCAGGGACAACGACGGTCGACAGTAGGGACGGTGGTCGGCAGCACGGACGACGTGAGGTTCAGCCGAGATCCGCGAGTGGCGGGGTCGTCGTGGGTCAGGACGGCTTCGGACGCGGGTGGCAACGGGAGCGGCACGAGCCACCGGCAAGCCTCGTCGTCGGTGGTTGAATGGCGGAGGTGTTGGTGACGTGGCCTAGTCCCCCGTTGCCCGATTAACGACGGGCTCGACTGGCGGCTCTCTCTCCCGATTTTTCTCACCTTCCTCAGATCTCTTCCTCCACTGGGCTCGTCGCCCCTCGGCTCTCTCTCAACTCAGATCTCCTTCTCCTCCACTCTCTCACAGATCTCTCTCTCAAACTCTTCCTTCTTCTTCTTTTTTCGCCCTTACCCCTCGCAGATCCGCCTCCCTCGCGGCTCCCTCTCCTCCAGATCTGCCTTTGTTTTTTTTCTCCCTCCTACAGATCTGCGCCCCCCCCCCCCCCCCGGGTTTTTATCGCCGCCTGCTGGCCTCTATTTATAGGCGAGGAGTCTGGTCGACGGTGGTGCTCCGACCGCCGGTCTTCAACACGTCGACCGGCCTCCTTCTCGGCCGAACGGGTGTCCCTTCAGCTGCCCCCTGCTCTGCATTGAAGACGCGTTCTATCCATCCGGGTCATCCGCCAGTCTTTGCGCTGCTCCACTCAACGGCATTGATGGCGCCTATCGAAACCATCCCATCCGTCGCCAGCCTACTCCTCTCTCTCTGTCCAAGTTGTCTTCGTGCGAGTTGCAGAGGCAGAAAAGGAAGGAGGAAGGAAGGAGGAAGAAGAAGGGGGTCAGGGCCGAGCCGAAGAAATGGATTGGGCCCGGCCTGTGCGAGGGAAAAAAACGGAAAAGGGGATTACGGCAAAGGCCTAGCCCTTGAGCCCTCGATTTTTTTTTTTAATCCGAAAAAATAATGTAAACTAAGAAAAAATAAAATTTAATAGAAGCAAATAACATTAATACTTAGGTGATGCAAAAATCCTTTTTTTTAGGGCCAAATTAGTCCCTAATTTTCTAGCTAATTTAAATTTAAATACTCAATCAAAATTTTGGTGTCAACAAAAATAAGCGTTCAATTAATTTGGATCCATCCTTTGAATGGCTAGCTTTTTTAATAAACCAATGAGATATTGCCATATCATTTAATACAACATTTTAATATGATTTATCAATACGTATAGCATTACTTGTCTAGAAATAGTATTATCAAGAAATTCAAGACAAATTTAAATGAACAATAGGAATTATCAGCATTTCGGTTAAAGCTCACTTTCTAGTAGTTTCAAACCTCTCGAGCCACATTGATCACGAGTTTGAAACTTCCTAGTTGCTTGTTGGCCTCGAGAAACCCTAATTTATTTGTTGCGTATGTTTGACCATGCTAGATATATGATTATCCTAGTTGAAGTCTCCCTATATCATGGTAAGCCAACGGTGATGGGCTCGCTCAAACTAACAGTAGCTTAAACGGAACATCATGTTGCGTGTGTGGAACTCTTATGATAATGCTTAGTGGGATTTGGTTACAGTGTTAGTTGCCATTTCCTTACACTTTACCTATCAAATAATACTATAACAGTATTGCTATTACGATGGACAATAATATATTTTATTTGCACTAGTATCCTTGTTTTCATGCCAAAAGCTATATCGAAGAAAAGATAGAGTCAATGTAGCATATGCAACCAATATAAATAAAATCTTACAAGAACGACCACATACATCGTTGATTTGAGTTGAGAATATTGAATGAAGAAAAACTATATTATGTTCATCAAGTAATGAATAGTAGACATGCTATTTATAGGCTTTATAGAACGACTATCTAAAGTAACAAATCAGGATCAATCAAAGAAATATATAGAATCACATAATAATATACAGAAGTATAGAATATCCTAAATATCTTTGTAATTTCCTTTGCAAACTCAAGGTGATTTGAAAGACGTAAACTTGAGTTTGGGAAATAGATCTAGAAAGCACTCAGGTGAATGTGCCTTGGTGAAGACATCGACAGTATGTTCAGCGAAGGAAGTAGAGACAAGTCGAACAGTGCGACAAATAACATGATATTAGATGAAATGATAGTCTATTTTAATATACTTAGTGCATTCATGAAAAACATTATTATATATAATTTGGATAGCATTCCAGTTGTCGCAATGAATGACTATTTTACCATGATGATGCACTCATATATTTTCTAGTAGCCACGGTAACCATAATAACTCTGACGTTGTATTAGCAATAGTTCGATATTCCACTTCCGTACTAAAGTGAACAATGGTCTGTTTGTTATTATGCCATGAGATTAGTAAGTTGCCTAAAAAGAAACATTAGCCTATGGTGGAGCGGTAATCGTGAGGGCCTTTGACATAGTGAAGAATTTGAAGAATTGTAGCAAAATGAGTCATACTAGGCGTGGTCATGTACTAACTAACAATGTGAACATCATAAGTGATATTGGAATGAGTAATAGTGAGAATATAAGATTGTCAACCAATTTCTTGTTATTATCATGGATCGATCGCTTTATTTATATGATGTAACAAGTCAATCACAATGTCCATGTGTTATGAATTTTGGTCAACCTTGCGCTTAAGTTTTGAAAAATCAATGCCACCTCGTTATGGAAAAGGATTTGATTTCTAAATATTAACGACCCATATAACAATAAAAATCAATATTAAAAATTTAGTAGCATATGCAGTTTTGGGTTAATTTACAAGTTTCACCTTCTTTATATAGAAACATAATTTCAGTGTTTGAAGATGCTATCTAAATCTCTAAACTATTAGTGGTGCTAGGGAAAGACCCTACATAGGCGGTGAATAGAATAGTGATCATATTTTAATTTTCATTATATTCATTCTACGTTAAAAGTTATTCTTTTTTGTTTGATTTTACCCTATATCTATTTTACGAATTACTGTATGTGCAGGTTGTAAAACCTTAATCCTTCTTTCATGTGTCCTCAAACCCAACCCCTCAAAAAGGTGGAAGTTGAACTTTCCACATCCTTCTTCCAAGTGGGAGAGATGGCTATCAGGGCAAACTCCCAATAATTATTTTAAAATATAATTAACTTGCTATTTCAACTTCAAAAATCTTGACAAATTATCATTTTTTTTTACAGGACAAAGTATTCAATTTAATGTCACCATTACCTGTAATTCACTTATTTACATGCATCTAGTAAAGCTCCTTCACGGAGTGTTTGGTGAGACTTATTCTGAATGTGCAATGTTGCGATTGTATTTATTACAAACAAATTAAATATTTAATCAGTCAATCAATAATTTGAGATTGTAAAACAAAAATCCGACCGAAAGTTACCACCAATGGCTTTGATCAGAGGGTCCTTTCCAGCTGTCATTTTTTTTCTATTATCAAAATTCACAAGGCCTGTGTCCCATGACCAAACTAAAGTAACCATGTGTTGCACAGCAAAAATTAAATATAGAAAAGCACCTTGAATTAATAAGTGGGCAGACCTTCACCCAGTTGGTCTGGCCCTGAAGGAAAAAATAAATCAACAACATGAGCCTAGTCAATCTCGGCGTTGATTTATGTGGGCCTCATAAAAGACTGATCTCATCTAACAGTTGAAATTCATCAGGATATTATATACCCGGTCCATGCAAGTGCGACTTGGATCCACAATAAAACCACCGGGCCCAACGCCTGGTGACCAACAGGGGTGCATAAAGACTTCTAGTCGTCTCGAAGTCTTTCGGAGGGCAAGACAACATGCCAAGGAAAACGCATACGGAAGAGACGAGACGTTGTGGGGCTCTGTGTGATCTTTCTTAAGCGCGTCTTCCGTTAATTGAGGGCGTCACGCAGGAGATTCAGAGCCACGAAATGTGTATCACGCGAGCTGGTCGTCGCTCGGTCCGCTGTGCCATGGAGGAGCAGTAGGAGTACAGCAGGGGTTCCCCCAAAGCGTTTCTCGTCCTCGTTGCATATGAGTTCGAAGCGGCCAGGAAACGCCACATTAAATGGAGACAATGACAACACCGCACGTGTTTGGAGCTGATTTGACCTCTCCACCTATTTACTTCTATATGAGGTCATCAAGTTCACTACACACGAAAATAGACGGGCCAATTGGCACAACTGTTGCTTAATGAGGGGAGCAGTCTTCTTTTTTCGAAATGAAATGTTGGCAACATGGCACGGACGTAAAAAGGTCACTTTGCTTCGCAGAGTAGGAATCACTTTGACGTAATAGCAATGCAAAATTGTTATATGCAGTCAGAACATTAAACCTGATGCATATGATCTATTGGATTATATGAATCTCTTGTGAGATTTATGTACCCTTTCTAATGCTTTGGCTACAAACGACAATATCATAGCAAAGTGAATATTGACCTTAAAAGGATTCCGGTGGGGCAAAAAACATAATCCTACCCTAATCCAAATGGCAAACATAAAAAAGGGGCGGGGAAGGGAGGGAGTGGGGCTAATCAAATCTCTTGACAGCTAAATGAGTGAGCAATGCAATCCATATAAAACAGGAGTTGGATTTTTCAGCATACTGTTTTCTCGTTTTCATTTAAAAGAGACTTGTTTACCTTATTGAGTTGAAGACGACTGCTCAAAATTTTGCCCTTCGACGTTAAAGAAGATCTTGCGCCATTTTGTGTACCAAATCCTTGTATCCCCTATGGTCCACCACTAAATATTCTTGTTCCCCATAATGATCAAGGATAACAACAACAGCGGCACCTAAAAAATATAATGATGATTTTCGCAACACCGTGGATACATCTCCTTGTTTTTATTTCAACGAGCTCTTGTCACATAACATCGCTTGTTAATTTAATTATGCTGCTTTTATAGGTTACAAGTTGTTTGAATCTTCGACAATTGAAAATGTTGAATTAATGATTATCTCTGTAGAGAATTATCATTTCACTCCGAAAATCATCTTGAATTACAAATATAATGACCTTCGGGTGCTTTAGAAAAAAGTAGTCCTCTGCTATGAATATTAGAAAATATCAGGTACTCTTAGCGTAAACTCGACATGTTCCCATAACCATAATTATTGTCATGTGAAGATGTATTAAATGTTGGACTTGACAAGATCCAACCTATTTGTGTGGCTCATTAGGTCTATTATTTAATATTTGATATATGCCCAATTTAGCTAAATATATTATGGCAATATATTTGTGACATCCAATTAGGCATGGATATTTGATAAATGCCCAATTTAGTTAAATATATTATGGGCAATATATTTGTGACATCCAATTAGGCAAATAGAATCCATATATTATACCTTGATGGAATGTTGAGATTTGATAACTCTAGGGTTGGTTCCATCACTCCCTATATATAAGATCTCTTTTCGGTGGAGAATATATGCACTCTATTATTACACTTCCACTATTTTCACAAAATTGAAGAGAGAAAAAAATACACACCCATCATAATCATTATAGAGGGGAGTGGTGAAGATTCATACACACCTGTTTTTGAATATCAATGGCTTCCTTTGATTTGGGTACACTATATTTGTTAATTTTATATTATGTTCATGTGATCGAAAGATCTTATTCTTTTAACATTAAAATCATCAAAAAAGGATTGCACTAATCCTTAGAATTATCTAATAATAAATTGCAGTATTTGATTAAATAAGATTGGCATCCCAGAGTAAATTTGTAATTGTAGTTCCAAGCATATATGAAAAGCGGTTGACTTCGATTTTTGTGCTGGGTATGCTGATGATGACTGTCAATCGGGGCCAAATAAGAAACAAAAGCAGTTGAAATGCTGTAAGAGTTAGAATTGGCAACGCATATGATCATGATAATTTTCATCGTAGAATATCCTCGACTTACATAAATATCGGCCATTAATGGACATTCTTTTTTATGTGCCAAAAGATGATTTTGGTTACCAGGTCTGTAGCACTTGTTTTCTCCTGAGATTATTCTTTCGCATGATAGTGTAACTATTGGATCAAAACTTTTACACAATGTCCAATCAAACTGTGATTTTTTTTTCCTTTTTTTTTAAATGGGTCTTTTAAGTTTTTTTATTTATTTATTTGTATCGGTCTATCTATTTAAAAATCGACGAAAGTGCTGCCAATATGGCACAAAGTTGCAGTTAATTGCTAGTTGAGAATCACATGTGTTATTAGATGTGGCTATCAAAAACCTTAAACAATATAAAAAGTTAAAACTATTTTTGAATCCTTGGAAGGAGCAACATGCGGGGAGTTTGCCCCATGTAGAAAGTATTTCCATCATCCATGAAGGGCAGTATTCTGACTTCAGATTCCATATAATACGAGGCATTGTGGTGACTTGGTATGTAAGGAAGCCTAAGAATAGAGCAAAGATGTATTACTTGAAGGTAAACTCCAAAAAATAACTTTTTGTTTTCAATCTTTTGACAAGAGATATTTTATATGGAATATTCTGAGAGTAACGTTAGTCTCAAACTTCACACGCAAATCAATTTAAAGTATGGTTTGAGACTATTTCTTTACATTGTCGCTTGATTATATAAGACCACGATCAATAACTAAAATATTAATTTATTCTAAGCTAGTAATTTGTAAAATCTAGGTAGAAAGTACGAAAAAGCACTGCCTATTTCTATCACCTTTAATATAGGTTAAATACTCCTTGCTAGCTAGTGTTTTTCATCGCGCTTTATTAGAACCAAATTTACTAAACAATTTAAGTTCTTTCATCCTAAAAATAAAAAGAGTATGTTCTACAATAAATTTATTATCAAGTAAATTCCCTAATACTTCTTTCTTAATTTTGTGATCCTCTCCTATAGGTTTGGATAAGAACTTTTTGTTCTTGATGAATGGACTAATATAGTGTTTTTCATCCCTTTATCATATTTATATGTAATCGTGTCAAGGTTGGAAGATGGGGTAGTTTCTGAGTTTTGAATCAGTTTGTCTTCCCCACTTTCACTCCGATTTAACATCTAAGCTGATTAAATGAACTAAAAAAAATAACGAGAAAGTAAAGCAAACTCAGATTTTATTTTTGTTTTGCCATATCAAATTAAGATCATATTACAAAAAAGGAAGAAAATGTGAAAATAGACACTTTTTCTGGCCTATTATAATCCTTTTGGCCAAAAATTCTGTTATCTTTTCACGGAAATGAAAATTATATTAAGATTAATTGCAATATGATGAGGAATAAGTAAAGACTGAAAGAGAATGGAGATTTTTACTTGCCATAGAAGTGAACTGGGATTATATTAAGAAAAAAAAGATAAAAAGGAGTGAGTAGATTATTTTTCTAATCTACATTATTATATTTAAGAAAAAAAAGGACAGCGAAGAAAAGATTAAGGGAAAGAGAGATAATGACAATGTCAAAATGGCCATGTGTCGGCCTTCTATAAGTCTACCTCAGTGCACAACTGTGGATATATAAGATTAGATTGTGACACTCAAACTTGCACAAATGCTTGCACAACTATTAAGTCCAAAACAAATGGCAAACATAACTTATATTCAGAACACACAATCAACCCTAGATGTCTTTATGGACAATTAATAGACATCTCCCTATATCGATAAAGGATCGGATGCTGGAACCTGCTGAATAGAAAAGAGAGCCCGATGTCCCATGTTGGCTCATCCTGGAAGTAGTTGAAGTCGCATGGGAGTAGAGCTTTTCTCCGTCCACCTCGCTTTCGGTCTCTTCATTGTTTTCTTCAACTGTTGAGCTGTCGAGCTCGCAGTTAACCCTGGCGAGTTGCTCAGCCACTTCCTTCATTGCTGGCCTCCTCGCTCCACTTGGGTCCAAGCACTTCATTGCAATTTTGGCAACCATTCCTACTCTCGCCATTTCATCTTCATTAGCAGCCTCGAAGTTTATGACATTGGAGAGTGTCTTATCCTTCACAGAAGAGATGAAATAATGGATGATATTGATGGACTCTTCGAACTCGGTAATAAAACTAGTAGGCTTCTTTCCTGTGAGCAACTCCACTAGGACAACTCCAAAGCTGTATACATCACTCTTAACTGTTAACATACCAGTGGTTAAATATTCTGGATCAATATAGCCTAATGTGCCTTGTATTTCATTGGCTACGACATGACTACGCTCTGGTGATATAAGTACTGAAGTTCCAAAATCAGATACTTTTATCGAGTAATTTTGATCTAGAAGTATGTTCACTGACTTGATGTCGCTGTGAATGATTGGGGGATTTGCACATGAATGCATATACTCGAGTGCAAGAGCAGCCTCAGCGGCTATTCTAAGCCGGTTTTTCCACGATCTTAATATGGTCGATGCATTCTGATGGATGTGTTGGGAGAGGGTACCATTTGATATGTATTCATAAACCAACAATGGTATTCTAGTCTCCAAACATATGCCATGGAGCTTCACCACATTTTTATGATTTATTTGCATCACAATTTGAAGTTCTTGCTGGAAATCTCCCTTGATTAGAGATTTAAGCACATCTTTAGGCTTCTTGACCGCAACCATGATATCTCCTGTTATTCTGGCTTTGTAGACAGAACCAAAACCACCCTCACCAAGCTTATTGCTATCATCATAATTATTGGTTGATTTTGCTAGCTCGGCCTCCGTAAAGATTTGAACTCTTTGGTTTTTCAAGAGCTCTCCTCTGTTTCGGTTGAAGTTTTTCTTTTTTATTCTCCTCCTTTGCCACTTGTGAAAGACTAAAGTACAAACAACCATGATGAAGAGGGCCCCAATAATCGCTGCCCAAGTATATATTTCACTAGATTAATGATTCGAGTATGTAATCCTTATCCGGTCCACATAGTTCATAAAAGAAGTTAATTTCAAAAGGGCTACCCACTTAATCTATTATTACATAATCCACATCCATTACCATCTATTTGGATGAGTGTTCCATCTCTCAAAATACAGCTACCCAATTTAACGGTGATAATAATGATTTCTGAAACAAATGAGATACACGTATGTATCATGTAACAATCCTTTTGTGAGTCCTTATCTAAAATTTGATCTGCGTCATTACAAAACCGAATGAGTAATCAATTTAACTCTATTCGAGCACATATTACTAGTGTCTTCTACTACTCCTCCCAATTAATGAAGAAGGTTTGTAATAAACAAAAAAGAAAAGGAAGCATTCACCTCCGGTTGTTTTAGCTTTTCCATTTATAAATGGTATGAAAATTCCTGTAAGGTTGTGCCAAGCCAAATCGTGGATACCAAAAAAAAAAAGGTATGAAAATTCAGTGAAATCTTTAACCACTTATGCACGAACATAGATATCGCTCAAATTTGTATTTAGTTAATGTATAACATGCCAAGTAAAAACATGATTGAAGAATATATATACTCTAACTAGAGATGAAAGAAAATATAACCATTTTTTTCTACATATTATTTATGTCTCTAAAACTAATTTTAACCACCTTGAAATGAAAAATTGCCCCGCCGCCTTGCAATGCCCTCTGTGGGGGCAACGACGTAAACTTAATTTCTCTCAAATGGCCACCAAACATTTTTCTCATTTTAATAAAAATGAATGGTTTCATGATTGGATTTCATACGAAACGTGTGGGCTCATGGGCTGGTTTTATGGTGCCGAACAAGCTCCAACCTTCAACGTGGGATAATGTGAAGATGAAATATATAGAAAACAAAGGCGTTGGGGCCTTCGAGTCCCTCTAGTGCTTAGGAGCCATTATTACTTCAGCAATTCACAAGATGTCAGAAGAAATAAATTCTCGAAATTTATACCATTATTAGGGTTTTCTCATCTTGAAATCAGAAGCCGTGTATCCTCGCACAAGTGGAGTTTCAAAGCATACGTCAAGCCTACTGCAAAATCAACAATGAACCATCTAGTGAATGACGAGGGGATATAAATGGAATTACCTGAAATGTTTATGAGCTTACGAGAAATCTGGCAACCGTCTTTAGCGTTGCCCTGCATTCCAAGCCTGCAGAAGCACACGTAGCTCCCAAGAGTATTCTTGCACTTTCCATAACATGGGTATATTTTTGGGTCCATGCACTCATTGATGTCTACATCATGCAGGAGAGAAATTGAATCGTTATATTAGTTAATGGCAAAACAATTTGAACAAGTCGTTGCATGGACTTTTAGTTGGAGAATGCTCTCCCATTCAGATTTTGGTTATGGTATTGAGATGTGCATCCATTCTCTCTTAAGATATCTCTTCTTTCTCTAGTCTTAGTCTCTCTCCATATTGAATCCGAGCTCAACAATGGCGTTGTACTTTGCCATCAATGGAGATTGACATAGCCTCGAACTTTTGCAATGATGCGTGAACCCTATGTTGCAAGAGCGAGGTGAGGTTTCATTGTTGCCATATTAGATATGGTCATTGGGGAAGACGAGTAAGCCTAGGAAGGAGGGCATTGATCTTGACATGCGTACATACTTTTGTTAATATGAGCCACTATTCTATCAGTGAGGTGGATGTGCTTATATGCATAAGTATCATTAAATAGGATGGACTTGTCAGATCTGTCCATTTAAATGCATTTTAGTACATGCGTACTGCGTTTAATGAATATATGTAGTCCCAAGGGGAGAAGGCGGTTGGGGGGACAGGTTTGAGAGAGAAGGAAAGATTATCATTGCAATGGTGGGATAGAGTCGCTAGAAATGATGTTGACCATGATGTTGCCAGGGTGGTAGCAACGGCCTTGACTTATTCTATTGAGCAAAAAGTTGGAACCTCAAGAGAAGTATTTTCTCTATATCTAAATTTACTCAATCAGGTCTACCACGGCTGTTGATCAAGTGGAGTCGGGCGCCAGACATAGATCAGGGTCTAAGCAAAATTCCACAAACTTTATATAGACCTCCCATTAAAATTATACTAATGAGAAAACTCACTCTCTTTTCCCGCTTTCACTTTCCACTCAACCTGCCATCCCCACCACTGTCACCACTGCTCAGCCATCGGGACCGCATCACCATCCCCACCACCGTCGAGCCATGGACTCGTCAAATCCTCATTAGGTCTCCTCTGTTCATGGAAGACACTAGCAAGCAAATCTCATCTCCTTCATTGCAGTAGCGACGGTACCGAGGCCTTGTCACTGCCGAGATGAGGTACAAGCCAGGCTTACGAAGGAAGAGTGACAGAAAGAGAGTCGTCATGTTTGTTGCATGTAATGGTGGTGACATTATTTGTTTTGCGAAAAAAAAAATATTTAGAAAAATGATTTTTTAAAAATGATTGCTTTTATTATTTACAAAAATAAATAAACGAAAAATATTTTCATTATTCATAAAAATAACTAAATAAAAAATTAATAATAAAAATATCTTTCATTGAGTAATTACTCTAAGCAATGCAAACGATAATTTTTAAAAAAATATTTTCTAAATTATTCATTTTTTGTGAAACAAATCGAGCGTTAATGTCATCTTCAAAATGGAGTAGTTGTTGTCGGTGCAGGAGAGGGAGGGTGTATCAGTACTAGAGAGAGACGGTTGTGGTGGTCCGACAACGCGTGAAGGCCAATGGCAAGCTCGCATAAAGTAGTGGGCAGATGACGGAGGCAGCAGCATTGGCGTGAGGTGCTAGCCGGAGGGCGGAGGAAGAGGTTGAGGGGTGAGAGAAAGGGTAGCGCAAATCAAACGGCGGCTAATTAAATGGGGTTAAACTAGATGGAATCAGCAGGTAGATACACTTCTCTATACAGTACTTCTCATTCCAGTGCGATAATGCATGAATAGTCGTGCATGTTAGATTACCTTTACACCCTTCGAATGGACTATAGGGATTCCCATAGTACCCAGGATCGCAAACGCAACGATAACCGGATGCATTCCTGATGTCCACACAGTCCGTGTTTTTACCACAGGCGTAGCTGGCATAAGTACAGCGGGAGTGCCATAACTTGGCACAAGGGGACACTTAAGTGCCAAAACTTACAAACAGTACACTTAAGTGCCAAAATCGGAGCAAAAGGGATCACTTAAGTGCCAACGACGAGAAAATCCGGCCAAAACGCTGACGTGGCCTTTTTCCGGCGATCTAGGGTTGAAACGACGTCATTTTTGTTGCTGATGTGGTGAAGTAAACCCAAAACGGCGTCGTTTGGGTGCTGATGTGGCCACCGCACCCAAAACGTCGCCATTTTGGCTAATATATAATTTTTTTAATAAATATTAATTAAATAATACATAAAAAGCAAAATTTAAAAAAAAAAAAAAGTGGGGGAGCAGCTGTCGCCGCCGCCCCACCAGCGATGGGGCGGCGGCGATGGACGGACGGCGAGGGCCGGACGGCCCTCTCCAGATGCCAGGAGAGGGCGGCGACCCTCTCCCAGATCTGGGCGAGGGTCGGCCGCCCTCGCCCTGGCCTGGGTGAGGGTCACCGGCCCTCGCGCCGGCATCGCCGGCCCTCGCCCAACGCTGCTGAGTTTCCAGCGGCGCTGGGCGAGGGCCGCCGGCGCCGAGGCGAGGGTCGGCCGCCCTCAGCTCGGCCTGGGCGAGGGTTGCCGGCCCTCTCCCTGGCTTCTGCGGCCTCGCCCAGCACCACTGAGTTTCCAGCGGCGCTGGGCGAGGCCGTCGGCCTTTGCCCAGATCTGGGAGAGGGTCGCTGCCCTCTCCCGGCGTCTGGCAAGGGCCGTCCGACCCTCGCTGCCGGTCAGTGAGGGTCGCCGGCCCTCGCCTTGGCGCCGGCAGCCCTTGCCGTCTGTCCGTCGCCGCCGCCCCATCGCCGGTGGGGCGGCGGCAACAAGCTGCTTCCCAGACTTTTTTTTTTTAAATTTTACTTTTTAAATATTATTTAATTAATATTTATTAAAAAAATAAATATTAATCAAAATGGCATCGTTTTTGGTGCGGTGACCACATCAGCACCCAAACGACGCCGTTTTGGGTTTACTTCGCCACATCAGCAATAAAAACGTCGTCGTTTCAACCGTAGATCGCCGGAAAAAGGCTACGTCAGCGTTTTGGCCGGATTTTCTCGCCGTTGGCACTTAAGTGATCCTTTTTGCTCCGATTTTGACACTTAAGTGTACTGTTTGTATGTTTTGGCACTTAAGTGTCCCCCATGCCAAGTTATGGCACTTGCGGGGTCCGTACCTCGGCGTAGCTCGACCCGTTCAGCTAGGCCATTCGGCAAGTCACGTCCGATTCGACCATCCAGTCCAGAAAAATGGTCACGTCCTTACCCGAGGTTTTGAGCGTCCAAATTATCCCCCAGAGTTGAGGATCATTATGTACGTCGGGAAGGCTGACGACCATGGTCGAGTCCCCGACGGAGATACTGCGTATCGTAAGATTCCCCAACAGTAGTTGAGGACCGCTCCCTTCAGTGGTGTTGCTACAATTGAGCAAAAACTCTCGGGACCGCGAACAATTGGCTTCGACCCCGAACGGATAAGGTACAGGCACGTCCCCACAATGGTGTTCGCATTCTCTGGGCATGGCCAAGACGCCGCCTTGTTGCAACCACCAGGCCAGAGCCAACATTAGAAGCCAATGCACTATCTTCATTTCCAGAAAACTCTCAGACTCTCTCCCTCCTTCCTTTTTGGGACCACTGTGCTGCCGTCCTCGTTCATAAAGTGGGATTCGAGTGGGAGCTGTTCACACCTACCCCTTACATTCATATCGACAAATTGGTGAAATCAAGTCTAATAATAGAGGGCGGAAGGGCTAATCATGTCAATAGAACAAATTCGAGGGACCTATTGCATATATTAAGAAATGCACGACGGAATGAAAGAACCTATATACAGAGGTTTTTTTTTTTTTAATCGAACTATCAATACAAAAAATAGTTTACACAGGCAATGCTCCATCAATAATTGTCCTGGTGAAAAGGATGGTCTTAGGATATGAAAATGAAGAGATGACTGTGATATTGAGGCTACTCAGCAAACTTCGCTCTATCTTGTATCTAAGAAGAAACAAGCATATATATTAATGAGAAATTCTAAATATACAAAGAAATCCTACTAAAACTTTTTTCGCTAAATGATATGACAAGTTTCAATTAAGCGTTCAAACAACTTGGATCCATTCTTTGAATGGCTGACTTGTTTGAGAAAGCAACGAGAAATTGTTACATCGTTTACTGTAAAATTTTAGGGTATGAAGGGGAATGTCATAACATGACACATCAAATTTGCATCTACTTTACACGTATTTATGGAGTTCATCGACTTCAATGATGAAATTTAAACAATTTATTAAAATTATGTCTAAGATGACCTTAGAATTCTGAACTCGTCAAAAAAGAAAATAATAAAGAAAAATATAGTTCTTTTTTGTGGCCATCGAGGGTCTAACATCACAAATAAATCAATTTAATACAAAACCAAAAAATCACATAGAGCTTTTGACCATATTCATTTTATAATTTCTCATAATGTAAGATTTGAAATTCGTAAAATTGATACCAGAGAAAATAATCAAGTTAATCTATGACATTAAATCAAAATAATAATTTGTTTCATTCTTAGGTATCTAAATTATGATTGTTTTCTTCTTTTTTGTGTTTATCTTGTTTTCATTGCGGCTAACTTGTTGCATAGGTTCGGTTATGCCATGACATAGGGTTATCCCGGTTGTACTTTCAGTATATCATGGTAAGCCAATAGTGATAGGCTCGCTTAAATTAGTAGTAGTGTCAGGCCCCGAACCCCAGGCACGCAACAACCCCTTACCATGGTCAATTGAAAGCGACGTCCCAGGACTCGTCGACGACCATTCATTTTTAGTCTTTCATTAAGCGCAAGCAGAAGGTGACTCATCCCCAGTCCAACAAACAATAAAACAATCATACAGGGATAGAGGGATGAACATCAAAATAACATAACTACTCATTTATACATTCATACTGGATTAACCCACGGATGATCGTTTTCCGATTTACAAGCCCGACCACGGGGGCCGATCCATCCACTAAGCCTGACCAAAAAGAAACTAGGCTCGGCTAATCCACCTATACAAAAAGAACCCTCGGTTCCCAACTACTATCACTTTGACCCGTCGGACTCGGGCTCCGTAGGGTCGTAGTCCGGGTCGTCGTAGTTCGGGCCAGTCACTGGAGAAGAAGTGGGGGCGGGGTTCTCCACTGCACCGTCAGGTGGGTCCAGCTCCATAGGATCCCAGTCGTCGTCTTCAGGACCCCTGCCGGGCGGTCCATTAAAACCTCGAAGGGGACCGAGCAGCATATCGTCCTGCCGAATGTACCACGCTATGAACCGATGGGGTACCCATTGCCCCGGTCCTTCATCCACCCAGATGGTGGTGACATACTTCTCATACAGATGCACCCGACCCGGGAACCGGTGGCGCGACACAATGGTCTCCCAATCCTAGGGGACCCCAAACCGCACTGGCGGCACCATCCTAAGGGCCTGAAAAAGTTTAACCACGACGGGTTGAGATAAAATCTCAGCGAGTTCTTCCCCTAAGCCCCAGTTAGTACACCAACTAAACCTGGGGTATCTCTCCAGAACCACCCCTCACACAACCCAATCACGACAATTGGCAATTAGCAATAAAATAACAAGCAGGGTCAACCAACAATCAAAAGTCGGTTCACATGCAACCTTACCCGGTATGCCATACCCTGCACGTTATTTATCAGTACAATACACGCAATGCACATGGCCGTTAGATGATACAGTTCACCAATCACATACGAGTCCCGTCACAAGCGATCTCACCTGGCCATTGCCACACCCTGCACGTTATCAGTTCATGCGTGTGTGCTATAAATAATGATGCGATGACCTCATGACATGTTCCATTGGGCCGAGATGCTACGGCGCTACGGCGCCCTTCCTCCGCAGAGGCGCAACCGTGCCCTTCCGTGCTATTGCTACGGCGCCCTTCCTTCGCCGAGGTGCAACCGTGCCCTTCCGTGCAGGCCGAGGCGCTACGGCGCCTTTCCTCCGCAGAGGCGCAACCGTGCCCTTTCGTACCCTCCGAGGCGCAACGGCGCTACGGCACCCTTCCTCCGCAGAGACGCAACCGTGCCCTTCCATGCCCTCCCTTCGGTGATTCAGACTATCTTAGCCAATGCACACATATTTACACATACACTTGCATTTAAAATCTCAAGTCCTTCCTCATAAAAGCAATCCATTTCCAGTGTCCCTCGGACAATTCATCTTTTTCCCATTTTCATGAAAATCACACAATTCATGCGGATGCTCATACAATTACACCTTCAATTCAGTCCATAAAATCAATACACATGAAATTATACAATTTAATTTCTGGATGAACAGTAATTTCCGAATTTAATAAATAAATAATTAAATTCAGAAATTAAAAATAATTAAATAAATAAATTCCGAAAATTAAATAATTAAATAATTATTTAATTAAATGCAGAAATTAATTTAATCAATAAATTAATCAATTAATCACATTAATCAAGCAATTAAGGAAAAACATGATTAATTAGCACAAAACACACAATTAGGCCTAATTAAGCACAATTAAGCATAAATAAGCAAGATTAAGCTAAGCTAATCTTAATCCACTATCTAACCACCTATATTAGGGCTAATGTACTTAATTAAACACCTTAATCAGCCCTTAGCACTAATTAACCCAACCCTAAGCTAGTTTAGGCACTAACTAAGGGATTAGGAGCTAAACTCACCCGTTAAGCGGGCCGGAGACACGGACGCGGCGGCGGCGGCGAGGGCGACACTCAAGGACCTCGAACACGACCCTCCAAGGCGGTCCCGGGCCAGAAATCACAGCTGTAACCTCTGCTCAAACTCCAAACTCCAAAGGACAGCACTGCAGTGGAAGGAGGCTGCTGGTCGGAGCAAAAACAAGCTGGCCGGAGCTCCGGCGAGCTGGTGGCCGGTGGCTGGTGGTTCTGAGGGGTCAAGGGGGAGGTGTGTGTGGCTGGTGTGGGCAGTGGGTAGGCCAAAAATGGAGAGAACGGAAGAAAAATCGAAGCTGCCCAGAATGCGCTGCTACAGTGACGGACGGAGGACTGCTGACTTCAGGCCGCCGTACGGGACGGCCGGAGACTCTTTCCGGCGATCGGCCGACGTAGAAAGTACGTATTTCCTGTGATGATCATTTTGATAGGTGGATCGGCCCGAGACTCCACCGGGAAGGCAACGAACCACTCAACTTTCGGCGAGAGGTCCAAAGCAGAAACTGCAGAAATTACAAGGAGAAGCAAGGGGAAGGGGGCTGCGATTTTTTTGTGATTCAGCTGGGTGAGAGACAGATATCCAGAGCTGAAAACCCTTCATCAATGCCATTAATGGCTGCACCAAGTTCCCAAGCACATGACCTCATCATCTCTCTCTTCCTTTTGTCTCTTCCTAATAATATCTAGGGGCAAAATGGTCATTTCCACCTTGCACAATTTCCAAACTGCCCTTGGCCTAAAAATGAAAGGCGGGCCTAGGAAACGGGCTGGGAAATGGGTAGGAACGGGCTCGGGAATTTGTTGGGCTCGAATTGGCTCAAGTTTAGATGACGGGCTAGGACGGGTGAGGGGTCGGTTCGGTCCAACGGGCTTGCTCGTTGTCTCGGTCTTCCACGATGGCCATCCTACCTTGGCGTGGGGCCCTCACTGTTCTTGCCCGGCCCATGTCCTCATAGGCTCGGTTTCTCGGTCCAAAATCCCTTTCTCAAAAAAAAAAACTCGGCTCAACCGACACCGCCGACTGTCGAGAAAGCATCGTGTGAAAGTCCATCCCGGGTGTTCTCAACAATTCGAAGTTCAATATCAGGTTCTCATGCCTTGTTAATTTCTCCCTGATGACTTTTGCTACGACCCATACTGACCGGCCATTTGGAGGATTCGTGATTATTCCTTCTCAAAAAGGCTTTGAATTTCAGGACGTCACAATTCTTCCCCCCTTACAAAAATTTCGTCCTCGAAATTTGCAACTGTTTACACTTCTTCAAAAAGATGGGGGTACCGATGTTTCATCACTTCCTCACTTTCCCATGTCGCTCCCTTCGTTCGGTGATGTTGCCAAATCACCTTAACTAAGGCAATCGTCTTGGTTCGAAGTACTTGCTCTTTACGGTCCTCTATTCGTATCGGTCTCTCCACGTATGACACCTTGTCGTCTATGTCCAGTTCCTCAAAGTTCAAAACATGAGTTGGGTCTGGTTCATACTTTCTCAACATGGACACGTGGAAAACATCATGTACTTGAGCAAGCTTTGGTGGCAATGCAAGACGGTACGCTAAAATCCCGATCCTTTCCAAAATTTCAAAGGGTCCAACGTACCTCGGACTTAACTTTCCTTTCTTGCCGAATCTAGAAGTGCCTCTCATCGGCGATACTTTCAAAAATACATGGTCGCCCACCTTAAACTCCAACGGTCTACGACGTTTATCTGCATAGCTCTTTTGACGACTCTGAGCGGTCTTAAGTCTGTCTCTGATAATCTGCACTGCATCCAAAGACTGCTGTACTAACTCTGGCCCCGTAATCTTACGCTCACCAACCTCGTCCCAACAAAGTGGAGTTCTGCAGGGTCTCCCATACAGAGCCTCAAATGGTGCCATTTTAATGCTCTGCTGATAACTGTTATTATAGGCGAATTCTACCAAGTGAAGCTGTTCTTCCCAACTCCCTTTAAAGTCTATGACACAGGCTCGTAACATGTCCTCAAGAGTTTGAATCGTCCTTTCTGATTGACCATCTGTTTGTGGGTGGTACGCTGTACTATATTGCAATTTCGTCCCTAGGGCCGATTGCAAACTTTTCCAAAAAGTTGCCGTAAATTTAGGGTCACGATCCGAGGTAATTGTCACTGGGACTCCATGTATGCATACAATCTGACGTACGTACAATTCTGCATACTTATCCAACGTGAAATCTTTCCGTACGGCAATAAAGTGAGCCGACTTTGTCAATCTGTCAACCACTACCCAAATCGAGTCATTGCCTCTTTGACTCCTTGGCAGTCCCATCACAAAATCCATCGTAATGTGTTCCCACTTCCACTCGGGAATCTCAAGAGGTTGCAGTAGTCCACCAGGCTTACAATGTTGAGCCTTTACTTGTTGGCATGTTAAGCACTTAGCCACATGCTTAGCAATGTCCAACTTCATGCCGTTCCACCAGAAGTGCTGCTTTAGATTCTGATACATTTTCGTACTGCTAGGGTGGATGCTATAGTTACTGCGATGAGCTTCTGACAAGACGGCTTCCTTAAGTTCTGCATCTTTTGGAACGCACAATCGCCCTCTAAACCTCAATGTCCCATCATCGGACACTTGAAAGTCTGCCTTCCTCTTTGTTTGATCCATTTGTAGGATCTTATGAATTTCAAGATCCGTCGCTTGGGCACTCTTAATTCTATTTTGTATTTCGGGTTCCACCCTGAGAGTGGCCATTAGACTAGAAAGATGGCCGACCTCAATTTTAAAACTTGAGTCCCTGACTCTCTCCAAAAGAATCCATTCATGTACCATCATCTGAGCAATTGACAACTTTTGATTGAGCGCATCCGCCACTCTGTTCGCTTTCCCCGGGTGATATAAAATTTCGCAATCGTAATCCTTAAGAAGTTCCATCCATCGTCTTTGCCTCATGTTCAACTCCTTTTGAGAGAACAAATACTTCAAACTCTGATGATCCGTAAAAATCGAAAATTTTTCCCCACACAAGTAATGTCTCCAAATCTTGAGTGCAAAGACAATCGCCGCTAATTCCTAATCATGAGTTGGATAGTTAAGCTCATGAGGCCTTAACTGTCGTGACGCGTATGCAACCACTTTACCATGTTGCATTAACACGCAGCCTAATCCTTTATACGATGCATCATTGTAGATTTCGTATCCCCCAGGGCCAGACGGTATTGTCAAGACAGGTGCAGTAGTTAATTTACTCTTGAGCTCTTGGAAACTATGCTCGCACTTGTCCGTCCAATCAAACCTCTCTTCTTTCTTTAACAACCTCGTCAACGGCATGGCTATCGCCGAAAACTTCTCTACAAAATGTCTATAGTATCTAGCCAATCCCAAGAAACTTCGAATCTCAGTTACTGTCGTAGGTCTCGGCCAATTCATGACCGCTTCAATCTTAGTAGGATCAACGGCAATCCCTTCACCTGAAATTACATGACCTAAAAATGCCACGCGAGATAACCAAAACTCACAATTGCTAAACTTGGCATACAGTTCATGTTCCCTCAAGGTCTGTAATACTGATCTTAGGTGTCTCTCGTGATCCTCTAAACTCCTTAAGTATACCAGAATATCGTCGATGAACACAATCACGAATTGGTCTAAACACTTATTGAATACTCGGTTCATCAAGTCCATAAAAGCAGCAGGAGCATTTGTCAATCCAAATGGCATTACCGTGAACTCGTAATGGCCATAGCGTGTCCTAAATGCTGTTTTCGGTATATCCTCCTTTTTTATCCTCAATTGATGATAGCCTGTCCTTAGGTCTATCTTGGAAAACACCGAGGCTCCTTGAAGTTGATCGAACAAATCGTCAATCCTTGGCAATGGATACTTGTTCTTAATGGTTACATGATTGAGTTGCCGATTATCAATGCAAAGACGCAAAGATCCGTCCTTTTTCCTTACAAACAATACCGGTGCTCCCCAAGGGGACGCACTAGGACGAATGAAACCTTTATCCAGTAACTCTTGCATCTGCACCTTTAGTTCTTTCAATTCTGACAAAGCCATCCTATAAGGCGCCTTAGAAATTGGTTCAGTCCCAGGGGCCAACTCAATTACAAACTCAATCTCCCTCTCTGGCGGTAATCCCGACAGATCCTCGGGAAACACATCCATGTACTCTTGCACCACTGCAATGTCCTCTACCTTTGACCCTTCTACCAGTGTATCCGCCACTAATGCCAAATACCCTTGGCATCCAGATTCCAACAACCTTGTTACCTCGAGTGACAAAATCAGAGGGATGGAGGGTCCCCCTCGATTTCCCACAAACTCAAAATGATCACCCACTACTGGGTCAAACTGAATTGTCTTTCCATGACAATTTACCATAGCTCGTTGCTTGGTGAGCCAATCCATGCCAATGATGACATCAAAGTCATACATTGCTATTGCAATCAAGTCAATGACTCCCTCGTGACCGCCCACAACTAACTTACAGCCTGAACAACCTAACTCAGATAATATCTTATCCTTAAACGGAGTTGAAATGCTAAAAACCACTCCCAATGGTTTGAGACTTAACCCCACTAACTTAGCAAAACGATCAGCAACAAAAGAATGCGTAGCACCAGGATCAAATAACGCATAAGTAGCATGATCATGCAAGGAGACCATACCTGTAACAACGGCGGGCGAATCCTCCGCCTCTCCTCGAGTAACTGCATAAACTCGTCCTTGCACTGGGGGTCTACCTTGGTTGTTCGACGGCACATTCCCTACAGGTCGTCCTCCCTGCGGCGGTGGCAAGATGGTTCTCATGGGCCTATTCGGACAATTTGCCACGCGGTGGCCCTGTTGGCCGCATCCAAAGCAAGCTCCCATCATAGATGGACAAGGGAGATTTCCATGTCTTCTCCCACACATCCGGTAAACTCCCATGGCATTGGGTGTCGGCTTTCCCACGAAATTCCTTCTGTTGGGTGGGATGGGATTCCTTCGCCCCATCATCGGTCCCTTTCCAAACCGACGATTGTCTCTATTAGGCACAAACCGCGAGCCAGATGCGGTCGCCCTCTCGATCACATTCTTCTCAATCATCTGAGCCCTCTCATACATTTCATCAAAGCTCTTCAAGTTCAAAGGCACCAACTGGGCCTTCAATTCAGGTTTCAAGCCATCCCTAAAACGTCTTGCCCTATCCAAAGGGTCCTCTACCAACCTTGGCGCATACTTGGCCAACTCCGCGAATTTTGCTTCGTACTGATCCACAGACATTTGATCCTAACGAAGCCTTTGAAACTCTTCCATCTTGGACTCTCTCGCACTATCCGAAAAGTACTTCCCATTGAACGCTTCACGAAAGGCAGCCCATGTCTGAGCCGTGCCTTCAGGGAACACTCTTCTTTGAGTGGCTTCCCACCAGGTAATGGCATTACCCTGGAGCTGGTATGCCGCCAGAAGTACTCGGTCCTCATCTGAACATCTTAGCATGGTGAAGGTCCTCTCAATGTCTCTCATCCAAAGGGTTGCAGCCTCAGGGTCGCCTACACCACTAAACCTTGGTGGCTTCAATCTCAGAAACTGCTCCACTAGCTTGTGCATCGGCCTCTCACAGACCTCTCCTCTCTCTACAGGAACCACAGGGGTTACAACAGAAGCAACAGGAACAGCGGTAGCGGCGGCGGCGGCAGCAGCTGTAGCAGCGGCAGCAGCAGCTCGATCCTCAGCTTGCTGTCCTATTAGGGTCTCTAGCGCCAGCAGGATCCCATCTAACCTAGGATCCCCTTGTGCGCTACCTCTACCACTGGACTGACCAGACGCTGCCCTACGCCTAGGGGCCCTCTGCTCAGGATTACTCATCGCTCTGGACACTCACTAGTCCTGTTTCCAATTCTAACTGAGAATTAGAATTATGAGCAACCCGCCACCACACAAAACCACACAAGGCCACAAAAACAATCTCAGGCACATAATATAAAAGCCATCCCTATCTCACTATCCCAAAAAAAATCCCACGCACCTTATCACTCCAGGTCTCAACCTCGCTCTGATACCAAAATCGACGGGGATGTCACGCCCCGAACCCCAGGCACGCAACAACCCCTTACCATGGTCAATTGAAAGCGACGTCCCAGGACTCGTCGACGACCATTCATTTTTAGTCTTTCATTAAGCGCAAGCAGAAGGTGACTCATCCCCAGTCCAACAAACAATAAAACAATCATACAGGGATAGAGGGATGAACATCAAAATAACATAACTACTCATTTATACATTCATACTGGATTAACCCACGGATGATCGTTTTCCGATTTACAAGCCCGACCACGGGGGCCGATCCATCCACTAAGCCTGATCAAAAAGAAACTAGGCTCGGCTAATCCACCTATACAAAAAGAACCCTCGGTTCCCAACTACTATCACTCTGACCCGTCAGACTCGGGCTCCGTAGGGTCGTAGTCCGGGTCGTCGTAGTTTGGGCCAGTCACTGGAGGAGAAGCGGGGGCGGGGTTCTCCACTGCACCGTCAGGGGGGTCCAGCTCCATAGGATCCCAGTCGTCGTCTTCAGGACCCCTGCCGGGCGGTCCATTAAAACCTCGAAGGGGACCGAGCAGCATATCGTCCTGCCGAACGTACCACGCTATGAACCGATGGGGCACCCATTGCCCCGGTCCTTCATCCACCCAGATGGTGGTGACATACTTCTCATACAGATGCACCCGACCCGGGAACCGGTGGCGCGACACAATGGTCTCCCAATCCTGGGGGACCCCAAACCGCACTGGCGGCACCATCCTAAGGGCCTGAAAAAGTTTAACCACGACGGGTTGAGATAAAATCTCAGCGAGTTCTTCCCCTAAGCCCCAGTTAGTACACCAACTAAACCTGGGGTATCTCTCTAGAACCACCCGTCACACAACCCAATCACGACAATTGGCAATTAGCAATAAAATAACAAGCAGGGTCAACCAACAATCAAAAGTCGGTTCACATGCAACCTTACCCGGTATGCCATACCCTGCACGTTATTTATCAGCACAATACACGCAATGCACATGGCCGTTAGATGATGCAGTTCACCAATCACATACGAGTCCCGTCACAAGCGATCTCACCTGGCCATTGCCACACCTTGCACGTTATCAGTTCATGCGTGTGTGCTATAAATAATGATGTGATCACCTCATGACATGTTCCATTGGGCCGAGATGCTACGGCGCTACGGCGCCCTTCCTCCGCAGAGGCGCAACCGTGCCCTTCCGTGCTATTGCTACGGCGCTACGGCGCCCTTCCTTCGCCGAGGCGCAACCGTGCCCTTTCGTGCAGGCCGAGGCGCTACGGCGCTACGGCACCTTTCCTCCGCAGAGGCGCAACCGTGCCCTTCCGTACCCTCCGAGGCGCAACGGCACTACGGCGCCCTTCCTCCGCAGAGACGCAACCGTGCCCTTCCATGCCCTCCCTTCGGTGATTCAGACTATCTTAGCCAATGCACACATATTTACACATACACTTGCATTTAAAATCTCAAGTCCTTCCTCATAAAAGCAATCCATTTCCAGTGTCCCTCGGACAATTCATCTTTTTCCCATTTTCATGAAAATCACACAATTCATGCGGATGCTCATACAATTACACCTTCAATTCAGTCCATAAAATCAATACACATGAAATTATACAATTTAATTTCTGGATGAACAGTAATTTCCGAATTTAATAAATAAATAATTAAATTCAGAAATTAAAAATAATTAAATATATAAATTCCGAAAATTAAATAATTAAATAATTATTTAATTAAATGCAGAAATTAATTTAATCAATAAATTAATCAATTAATCACATTAATCAAGCAATTAAGGAAAAACATGATTAATTAGCACAAAACACACAATTAGGCCTAATTAAGCACAATTAAGCATAAATAAGCAAGATTAAGCTAAGCTAATCTTAATCCACTATCTAACCACCTATATTAGGGCTAATGTACTTAATTAAACACCTTAATCAGCCCTTAGCACTAATTAACCCAACCCTAAGCTAGTTTAGGCACTAACTAAGGGATTAGGAGCTAAACTCACCGGTTAAGTGGGCCGGAGACGCGGACGCGGCGGCGGCGGCGAGGGCGACACTCAAGGACCTCGAACACGACCCTCCAAGGCGGTCCCGGGCCAGAAATCACAGCTGTAACCTCTGCTCAAACTCCAAACTCCAAAGGACAGCACTGCAGTGGAAGGAGGCTGCTGGTCGGAGCAAAAACAAGCTGGCCGGAGCTCCGGCGAGCTGGTGGCCGGTGGCTGGTGGTTCTGAGGGGTCAAGGGGGAGGTGTGTGTGGCTGGTGTGGGCAGTGGGTAGGCCAAAAATAGAGAGAACGGAAGAAAAATCGAAGCTGCCCAGAATGCGCTGCTACAGTGACGGACGGAGGACTGCTGACTTCAGGCCGCCGTACGGGACGGCCGGAGACTCTTTCCGGCGATCGGCCGACGTAGAAAGTACGTATTTCCTGTGCTGATCAGTTTGATAGGTGGATCGGCCCGAGACTCCACCGGTAAGGCAACGAACCACTCAACTTTCGGCGAGAGGTCCAAAGCAGAAACTGCAGAAATTACAAGGAGAAGCAAGGGGAAGGGGGCTGCGATTTTTTTGTGATTCAGCTGGGTGAGAGACAGATATCCAGAGCTGAAAACCCTTCATCAATGCCATTAATGGCTGCACCAAGTTCCCAAGCACATGACCTCATCATCTCTCTCTTCCTTTTGTCTCTTCCTAATAATATCTAGGGGCAAAATGGTCATTTCCACCTTGCACAATTTCCAAACTGCCCTTGGCCTAAAAATGAAAGGCGGGCCTAGGAAACGGGCTGGGAAATGGGTAGGAATGGGCTCGGGAATTTGTTGGGCTCGAATTGGCTCAAGTTTAGATGACGGGCTAGGACGGGTGAGGGGTCGGTTCGGTCCAACGGGCTTGCTCGTTGTCTCGGTCTTCCACGGTGGCCATCCTACCTTGGCGTGGGGCCCTCACTGTTCTTGCCCGGCCCATGTCCTCATAGGCTCGGTTTCTCGGTCCAAAATCCCTTTCTCAAAAAAAAAACTCGGCTCAACCGACATTGCTGACTGTCGAGAAAGCATCGTGTGAAAGTCCATCCCGGGTGTTCTCGACAATTCGAAGTTCAATATCGGGTTCTCATGCCTTGTTAATTTCTCCCTGATGACTTTTGCTACGACCCATACTGACCGGCCATTTGGAGGATTCGTGATTATTCCCTCTCAAAAAGGCTTTGAATTTCAGGACGTCACAAGTAGCTCAAATAGAAAATGGCGTTATGTGTGTGGAACTCTTGTGGCAGTACTCTAAGGGAGTCACCAATGCTAGTTGCCCTTTTCTCCCATTTTACCTATCATATATGCTGATATCATCACAGTAATGCTATAATGATGTTGAATAATAAATTTTATTTGTACAAGTATCCTTGTTGTAAAGGTACATAATTGCAAGATGAAAAACGCTATATCAGAAAATATAGAGAAATTATAGTATAAACAGCTTGTGTAAACAAAATTTTACATAAGCCGCCACATACACTATTGATTTCAAAGAGTGGGTAGTTACAATCCTTCAATCAAAGATGGATGATATTGCTTATATAAAATTTCTTTTATGCTGGTGGTGTATGATCTATTTCTCAAAAAATGATGGAGAGAAGTATGCTTGCTAGTTGATTTAATATGTAATTGCCAGATATTAATTGAAGGCAAAAGTTGTCGCGGGTCTCGTGCTTTCAGTAATTAATCAACCACAAGAATGTACAATGCCACATTATTTTGTGATGTAATTTGTGATAAATAAATTATTGACACGGTTTTCAATGACTTAGGTTTTTCTTGGAATAGCGATAAGTTTACCATGGTCTTAGAACACGATGACTTATATTCTCCCTCTCAATTTTCGTGCTATTATTCTCATATTTTGTCAAGTCTTTCCACTCATTAATTATCTAGTAGGAAAACAATCACCTGTCAACTACATATAAAGTTGCTCGTATAGAGAAAATTTTGTAGTTGTGGCGTTCTTATTGGATTTTTCTCGTGAGTACACAGTTGGAGAGAAGACATGTTAGATATCACCCTAAATAAACATATGGAATCTTGTTAATGAGTTCTTTACAGCAATGGCGAAGTAAATTTTATGAAAAAGGATTTGATTTATAAATATCATATATTCCTATTACCAAAAAAAATTAGTATTAAAAATTATCAATATATATATATATATTATTGGATTACTTAATCACTGTCATCAGGGTGGCACCTTCTTAAAATGTGAAAGTTTATACAATTGAATCGCATGCTTGTGCTATCTAAATCTCTAAACTATTAGTAGTTACTATGTGTAGCAATTCAGATCACTTATAAGAAAAGACCCTTCTTATACAATGGATGGAACATCGACTTTATTTCAATTTTGATTGAATTTATCATAAATTAAATGGTAATAGATTTTGCATCGCAGTCTTGGAAACCATGAAAGCAGTCCAAATCAAGATATTGTTTTTTTTTTTTTTTCAATACAGAGAATTCATACTACTTGACTTAAATAAATGTCACGAATGCATAGAATTCACCTGTTCACATGTATCTAAAAACGCCCTATTTACAAAGAGGTTGATAAGGTTATTTCGAACGTGAAACACTACAACGGAATTTGCCATACACAAAATAAAATTTTTATCATTCACACGATAATTTGAAGTTTTAAAAAAAATTGATACGATTAAAAGGAAAGTTGCCTGACAAATTATTTATATCATTGAGTCCTCTTTCGGGCAGTCATTTTTTTTGCGCATCTCTATTGAGGCCAAAAGTAAAGTGTGTTTCACGACAAAAGTGAAACATAGGAAACGACCTTTCTTACCAACCTACGAGGAGACCTTTTCCTTTTCAGTTGGCCCGACCCTGCACCCAAACATCAACAACAGGTTCTGTACTTTGTGATGCGTCCAGTGGATCTCCAACGTTGATTTACGTGGGCTCCACATGAGATAGACACCATCTAACTGCTGAAATTCATTTGAATTTTGTGCACCGAGTCCGTGCAAGTGTGGCCTGGATGCAAATAAAAACCTCCGGGTCCAATGCCTGGTGACTGATCGCATGATGTCTCGTTCGGGAAGACTTGATGACCATGCACAAAGACTCACAAGTCGTCTCGAAGTCTTTCAAAGAACACGACAAAATGCGAGAGAAAAAGTAAAGAAAAGGGAACCGTGGGCCTCTCAAGAAAATAATCATGATGCGTCTAGTGGATCTCCAACGTTGATTTACGTGGGCTCCACATGAGATAGACGCCATCTAATTGCTGAAATTCATTTGGATTTCGTGCACCGAGTCCGTGCAAGTGTGGCTTGGATGCAAATAAAAACCTCCGGGCCCAACGCCTGGTGACTGATCACATGATGTCTCATATGGGAAGACTTGGTGACCATGCATGAAGGCTCACAAGTCGTCTCGAAGTCTTTCGAAGAACATGACAAAATGCGAGAGAAAAAGTAAAGAAAAGGGAACCATGGGCCTTTCAAGAAAATAATCATGATGTGTCCACTGGATCTCCAACGTTGATTTATGTGGGCTCCACGTGAGATAGACGCCATCTAACTGCTGAAATTCATTCGGATTTCGTGCACCGAGTCCGTGCAAGTGTGGCCTGGATGCAAATAAAAACCTCCGGGCCCAACGCCTGGTGACTGATAGCATGGCGTCTCGTATGGGAAGACTTGGCGTTTGTGCACGAAGACTCACAAGTCACAAGTCGTCTCGAAGTCTTTCGAAGAACACGACAAAATGCGAGAGAAAAAGTAAAGATAAGGGCACCGTGGGGCTCTCAAGAAAATAATTATGATTATCTCTACGGAGAATTATCTTTTCTTTTTACTCTGAAATTATTGTTTTATGAAAGAAGTTTCTTTTTGGCATCCTGGGTGAATGACAGATAATAGCGTTCTAGCGTTGAAAAAAACAGCCTCCTTATATGTATATTAAAAATAATTGTGTCCTCTGCAGAGGCTCGACATGTGCCCTAATCTTATTTAGGGTCACGCAAAGATGTATTAAAATCATCAAAATCAATAATCTTGCAATAGTCTCAAGAATTTACAAACAATATGTGGTAGTATTTGATTAAATGAGATAAGCATCCAAGGACCAAAAGTCCATTTGTAATAGCAGTTCCAAGCAAGGAGGAAAAATTGAATAAGGGACTTGGCTGATGGTTGTTAAATTATAGTTAGATTCATCATTATCTTGTCGTAGGACAATGTAAAGCATAACATTATTATCATTGTATTATAGGATCCAAAATAGGATTTCTCTTGACCTTTAACCACCTAATTTATGGGGAAATATTAAATATTATTTCAATCTCATAGTGACTATATTCTCTTGCAAAATTCCTAATGAAATGTGTTCTTTTACCAATAAAATCTTTTCATGCAACTAAGACTTCTGGACTAGATCCATCGTAATCATTGCTCATGTGGAACACACAAATAAATCCCTCATGATGAATGGCTCCAATTGCCTTGGATCGATGAGACATTATTTATTTACCGCAATGTTTTAATTAGAAAATTGCCTTCATTTGAAGGTCATGAGACAATGAACCTAGGAGTCTTGTCCTTTTCTATGCAATATATCAGTGCTTAACAATTACTATGGTTAGAATTGTCTATAAGATGGAATACACTCCCTTTTCCTGAAATTTTCTTGTTACTATTATGGATAGGATAGGTTGCACGGTGATATGATGAAATAAGTCAATCACAATGTCCATATTATACAAATTCTGGGCAATCTTGTGTTTGAGTTTTGAAAAATCAATGCCACCTTGTTATGGAAAAGAATTTGATTTATAAAGATTAATAACACATTATCAATAAAATTTAATAATACATACTTTTTGGTTACTTAACAAGTGTCCGAGTGGATACCTTCTTAATTTCTGAAAATAATTCTAGTGCATGAAGGTGCAATCTAAATCACTACCAAAAAAATCTCTAAATTATTTGTGGTAATTTGTCTAGTAATTAAGATTGCTAACAAGAGAAGGCCCTGCTTTGGTGGTGAATAAAATGATGGTCATATTTCAATTTTGATTAAAATTATTTTATCCTGAAAGTGTAATTGGCTTGTTATGACAATCCAAAAAATCTTGACACAAAGTCCAAAAGAAGTCATTAGCTTTTTTTCTTTTTTAACAAGAGTATTCGGACTGTTCGAGTTTGTGTTTATTGGTGTGAGGATAACTTCGGGTTGGTGTGAACGAAACGAAATGAGATGACACAAAGTCCAAAAGAAGTCATTAGCCTATTTGTGGCGTGTTCTACTAGAATTCGCCATCATATTTAAAGTTTGCATTACATGGGTGTAACCTAATTTAAAAATTCAAGAATAAGATTCACCTTCAAATTAAATGTTTAATCATTCGGTCAATAATTCAAGATTTTAAAAGAAAATGATAAGATTAAAATAAAAGTTGTTTAACAAATTATTTTGATCATAGAGTCTTCTTCTTTTTCTTTTTTTTGGTCAGAATATAGAGTCTTCTTTTGGGTGGTCATTTTTTCATTATCCAATCTAAAGAAACGGTAGCCCAAAAAAGAAAAATCTAAAGTAACATGTTTCACGACAAAGTGAAACATAGACAATTACCTTTTTATCAACCTCTGAGGAGAGACATTTTCCTTTGCAGTTGTCTTGACACTGCATCCAAACTTTAACAAGATGCTCCGTATGTAGATGAGCACAGAGGATCTACAACGTTGATTTATGTCAGCTCCACATAAGACCGATGTCATCTAACTGCTGAAATTTAGGGACTTTGTGCATCTGGTTCATGCAAGTGTGGCCTAAATCCGCACTAAAACCTCCGGGCCCAGCGCTCGGTGGAAGACTTGGTGATGGTGGATGAAGACTTCCAAGTCGTCTCGAAGTCTTTCTAAGAACAGGACAAATGAAAGAGAAAAAAGCAAAGAAAAGAGAGATCGTGGGATTCCCAAGAAAATAATATGATTATCTCTACATATAATCATCTGTGTTTTTACTTCATGAATTATTGTTTTCTACTTTTTCACATCTCGGATAATAAAGATAATGACTTTGGTAGGATTTGGGAAAGGCTTTCCCCTTGGGCCAAAATATAAGTGTTTGGAAAGATATTTGGAAATCATGTTCAAGAGAAGTTAACCTCTGAAATACTAAGATGAATGAATATCATGTACAATGAGTTTGCTTCAATTCACACAATGCTTGATATAATAGGCAACACTTTATTAGATGAATAAGTGTATGTCCGAAACAAAAAAAAGAACAACGTTTGAGGAGACCTTGGCCTGACCTTGCATCCAAACATTAACAACATGATCCACATGAAGATGAGTCCAGTGGATGTCCAACGTTGATTTTTGTGGGTTCCACATGAGACCGTCGTACTGCTGAAATTCATTGGAATTTTATGAATGCAGTTCATGCAAGTGTGGCCTGGATGCGCACAAAATCTCTGGGCCCAATGCCTGGTGAGGTGACCGAATGGCGTGTGGTATGAAAAGACTTGGTGATGATGACGGGATATGAAGATGTACAAGTCGTCTCAAAGTCTTTTTTGACCATATAGTGCTTTGGAATAGTATTTTTTTTTATATTAGATGCAAAGTCCATTACGCCCCGCTCTCTTGACCCAAATTAAAGTAACATGTGTTGCACACAAAAACTAAATATAAAAAAGTACCTTGTATTATGGGGGAGACCTTTACCTTTTTATTTGGGCTACGGACGCAGATGACTCGGCCCTCCTGACACAAAAAAAATAATAAAAAGGTTCTCCACACTAAAATGAGCCCAATCAATCTCTAAACTTCATTTATGGGAGCCCCATACCAGACTGAGCTCATCTAACAATTGAAATTCATCGGGATCTTAAGGCCTGATTCATGCAAGTGCGGCTTGGATCCGCACTAAAATGACCAGACTGGATCCGCACTCAAACCCCCGGACCCAACGGCTAGTAACCACAGGGGAAGCGTGGTGACAACGACATGAGAATCCCTCCCTGTGCAAGAAAACTTACGAGTCTTCTTGAAGTCTTTTGAAGAACAAGACAAATGCCAGAAAAAAAAAAAAGCATCAACAAAAGACGTCGTGGGGTTCAGTTCGATCCATCCGAAGGATGATCTTTCTTAATGACGATATGGTGGTCATCTGCCTCGCGAGATGGTCGTCACTCGACCATTCTCTATCGCCATGGACAACCAGGAGGAGCACAGGGGGTTCCATAGAGTGTGTTTCTTAGTTCTCTTAAACTTGAGGCCTATGGGATTTTGTTGATGATCTCTGGGTCTCCGAGCAAGATGATGAATTATAACAATAGCGGCATCCAAGAGAATGTAATGATGTTTTTCGCATTTCCCCATATTTGTATTCCTATTTTAGTATTTTTATTTCAAAGAGGTTGTGTCGTCTAACATCACCATTTAATTTACTTGTTCTACTTTAATATGTTTTAAGTCGGTTAAATCTTAAAAAAACTGAAAACATTGAATTCATAAAATAAAGATGTATGTCTATACTAGAAGAAAGTATTAACCATTAAACCTGTGGAGTACCTTTTTCATTCAAGGAAGTATTAGTTTCTAGTGGAAGTCACTTTTTGTATATTGGATTACAGAAATATTGACATTCTAGTATTTAAAAATAGTAGTCCTCCTATATGTATATTAACAAATATTGTATCCTCTCCGTGTAGTCTAGATATGTACCTATAACTATGTTTATGATCATATAAAGACATGTTAAAATCATCAAAAATAATAATAACCTCGCGACAATCTCAAGAATTTTCTAATTGTGTATCGCAGTATTTAATTAAATAAGAATTATCATCCAAAAGTACATTTGTAGTTTATTACCATTCTGGCATCACATGTGGCGTTAGATGTTGTCGTAAAAAACCTTAAACAAAACGAAACAACAAATATTTTTGAAAAATTCAGAAAATGGGAGAGTTGCCCAAGCACGATGAGGGTCTTGCATCTCTCGTCGGGTTTCGGCGAATGCATCGTGGCTTGCGGAATCTGCAATGGTAGTTGTGTGGTATACTTTGCAGAGTAGTCAAGAAAAACTAAGAAAAGTCGGACCCATTGATTTTTGTTTCCATCATTTACCAGCCGTACCTGATTCCAACCAAATAACATTAGAAAAATCAAAGTAGAATTTCTATCACTATTGCTGTTGATTTTAACTCTCTAAAGAAGAGCAACTTTGCTCCTTTAGCTTGAAACAAAGACATTCAGTGCCATTCCCTATCGAACCAGCAGATGCAATTGACAAAAGCAGAGCTGGATCCCAATTTGTGGGCCTAAGACATCCATCCCCACTCTTTACTAAGGAATCCTTGATAAGACTGTCCGTGCAATCTTGACATTAGCCTTCACCTGGAAAGCAACACAAAGACTTATATGGCCAACTCATCTCTCTATGATTGGAGCTTCAATGATTGTTCAATCCGAATGTGGAGGCTCGCTTTCATTAGGAGCCCGATTCACGTTGTCTTGTCGCCATTAGTTGTAGGAATTCCAAAGTGAGTTTAAAATGATTAAAATCTAAACAGAGATATTTTCTTTTCAATCAATCTTCTACACATGAAATAAATCAATTTCAATAAATTTTCCATATATACAAACTCGACATTGTATTTAGATCTATATGTAGTAACTATTTTTCGATTTATGGTAGATAGAATTAAAAGACAAGGATAGATCAATTGATTAACACTAATGGTTTAATTTGCTCGATGCTAACGCACTAATCCTAACCCCAATAACTAGATCCACAACTGTTTTGGGAGATCCACAGTAGCAATCCTATGGGCAAGTGATTTTATACAAGCCATCTCTATGTCTATTAAATATAGCCTGTCTTTTTACTAATGCTTTTCTGAAAATTCCACCAACGTGTCCACTAAGTTAAGAACACAAAATTTTCATGATGGAACCATGTATTTTTGAATTATTCTGTGATCTTAATTTCTAAATTCAAGCTTTCCATTCAATGCGATATCTCACAAAATAATGTTATTTTCAAGTTACAAGTCATGTAAATTGTGAAATTCTAAATAAATACAAGAAATTGATTCATCTGAAACATTTGATATTCTTGAGATCTAACACTTATTGCAGGGACAAATTTTTAAATGAATGCCCGAAACTAAGCTTCTGATGCTTTGGATGAGTATGATAAATTGTCCGTTTTGAAGTTACCAACTTTTCGTGCTTAAAGCCAATAAGTTCAAAATGCTCAAAGATTTTGCACAGTAATTCTATTTATTTAATTCACTAATTCTATCAAAGAATTGTCAAGATCGACCAATTTGATAAATTATCTAGAATTACTTGAGAATGCTAAATAGATGTGTGAGGATGACGAAAAGCAAACCTTATTCTATACATATTTTTCTTGTTTAAGTACGTGTTTCTTTACATGTGTTGGTCCATCGATTAAGAAATTTATCAACAACATGGCTTTGAGTTGCAGATAATTGCCATTCTAGCATTACATATGTAGTGACGTGGCGGTGGTAGTGACCATCACTTAAATTTTAAAAGGCGCACGCACGACAGGCCTAAGTGAAGCATCTGGAAGCGTGAGGAATATGATAAGGCCACATTTGGAAGGGGTTTCCATCATCCGTCAAGGCCTTAGTGTGACTTCAGCTTCAAAATAATACGTGGTATGTAAAGGAAGTTATATAAATGGAGCAAAGATGCATTACTCGAAGGTAAACTACAAGAATGCCTAGTAGCAAAAAGCATCTAGCTGATGCACGCCTGGGATGCCTTTGTCATATTTATGGGTAATCATATAATGGTTGGAAGATGTAGTATTTTTTGAGTTCTAAATCAGTTTGCCTTTCCCACTCTCACTCCGATTTATCATCCAAACTGAAATTATTTTAAATGAACTATAAATAAAGAGAAAGTAAATTAAATTGGGGATTTTTTTTCAAATTAAGATCAAATTTAAAGAAAAGGAAACAATAGTGAAAGTAGATGCTTTTTCTGGCCTTGTTGTTGTCTTTTTGGCCGACAGTTATCATCTTTGTTTGGATATGGTTATTATATTAGAATTTAGTGCAATATAACGAGGGAAAAGTAAAGACCGGAAGTGCCACAAAAGTGAATTGGGATTAAATTAAGGGAAAAATAAGATAATAAGGACTGAGTAGGATTTTTTTTTTCTGACCTATTATTATTATATGTAAGGAAAATAAGACAAAGAGGAAAAGATAAACGGGGAAGAGAGATTATGATAATGCAAAATGGCCATATGCCAACCTTCTTGAATAAATCCACTTCAATGCATAGCTGTACATGTATCATATAGATTGTGACCCTTAAACTAACACGAATGCTTGCAGCCATGCACAACTATAAGTCCAAAGCAAATGCCAAGCATAATATATATTCTGAATGCTGGAACCTGCCGAATCCATTCCCTGATCAGAAAAAAGAGCTTGATGTCCCATGTTGGCTAGTCTCACAAGAGATTCGGGAAATGGGCCTCTATGAAAGCCTAATGTAATATTGTCAAGGCCCGATACAAATCCGAAACTGGGATTGTCCTTGAGCAGCCCAAATGCTATTTCGAAAGTTTTAGGACAATGAGACTCGCTCTGAGGTGATGCAAAGAGGCTAAGTCCAATGAATTTAGATAGCCAAAGGGCCTTACTTTCCGATTTCCAATACACTTTTGGAAAATGATTCTTATATCTCATTGGCAGTGGGAGGCCCAATACTACTTTAAATTTTTTAAATGGGCCCTATATTTGGTGGGAAGGTCCAATGAGGCTTATAAAACACATAAGAAATTGGGCTTTGCCAATCTAATGAGTTGCACAGAAGCCCAATGCAGAAAGGTTTCATTTGGGCAGTTAAAAGACTTTAGAGCCCGGGTTTCATAAACGAGAGAGATGGAATTAAAATGGGGAAAGTGAATGTCGTTAAACTAATGGTTTCGGGAGAACATAGCAACATAGACATATGCAAGAATTTATCTAACGTGATCCTTAGACTTTTGATACATGTTCAATTTTGTTTCTAGACTATATTAGATTTTTTTCTACACTTTAAAAAATATAGGAAGTTTATCCAAAATGCTCCCCTTTTATAATGGGGAAAATGCCACCAAAAACTTAAACTATTCCACTTGGGATAATTTTACCCTAAACTTTTTTGTGTGTCACCAAAAATCCCAAACTATGCTACTTGGGACAATTTTACCTTGAACTTTTTCTTGTGCCACAAAAAACCTTAAACTATACCATCTAAGACACATTTACCCAAATTTTTTTTAACTAAATGGCATTTTTGTCTTTTTATTTTTACTTTTTTTCTTCTTCTTTTTTTTCTCTTCCTCTTCCCTCTACAAAGGGAAGCAAGTGAGGGCCACCCTCACCGGCGGTGGTGTTCGGCCAAGGCGGCCCTCCTCGGTGTCAGGCGAGGGTGGCCCTCCCCAACGTTGGGCAAGAGCGGCCCTTGCCCGGTCGGGGGCCGCCCCCGCCAAATCCGACAAGGGTGGCCCTCGTCTGGTCAAGGGTGACCCTCAACAGGCAAGGGTCACCCTCGCTGGACACCGCCGCTAGCAAGGGTGGCCCTCGTTGGCTTCCCTCTATCGGCCATGGCAGAGAGGGAAGAAAGGAAAAAAAGAAGAAGAAAAAGAAGTAAAAATAAAAAAGACGAAAATGCCATTTAGTTAAAGAGTTTTGGGTAGATGTATCCCAAGTGGCATAGTTTAGGATTTTTTGTGACACTAGAAAAAGTTCAGGGTAAACTTGTCCTAAGTTGCGTAGTTTGGGATTTTTGATGGTACAAAAAAAGTTCAAGGTAAAATATTTCCAACTGGCCTAGTTTGGGGTTTTTGATGGTACAAAAAAAAGTTTAAGATAAAATTGTCCGAAGGGGCATAACTTGAAATTTTTGGTGACATTTTCCCCCATTATACATATTCTTAACTCCTTAAGAATGGGCTGAGTCGCAACTGATTTTATAGACTCACTCATATATGAATGAATATGTCTTTACCATTAAATATATAATACAACTTAAATCCCTAGCATGTAACTATATATGGTTGCTTGAGGGTATATAACCAACAGTTGCCTCCTCAGGTTAAGTGGTGATACTTTCGGGTTTAACCTACAAAGTCAGTTGCTCGGTCATATTGGGAGTTGGCTTTGTCCCTCACCTTCAGTGGTTTCTTTCTCTGCCACTTTCTCATTTCCTTTGGATGGGAGGGCTGGTCTAGTTATTTCAGCCTCGATTGGAGCAAGAGTTTCCTCAATAGAAGTGACTGTGGTGGCAAGAGTAGGAACAGTAGCAGAAGTAGAGGCTGCAACAGACAGGCTTCTTTCTTTCTGAAATTTACCAAAGAGAACTTACAAACCTTCCATTATCACTTGGGGTGGAACTGCCTTCAATTTTCACAATTAGTGATCGTTGCTGTTTGTAAATTCAGGAAAGTTTCACCGATGTAGATCCTGGAAGCCTTGTTCTCCGGAATTGGTGTCGGTATCTCCACTGACCACGGTGGTTGGGCAAGAGACTTCACTTTTTATTGCGGGGAAGGAATCATGATAATCCTCGAAAAATGATTTCTAAGAGGCATGTTGGGATGGGGAAGAAAAAATAAAATTCAGAATAAATAAATAATAATTAATAATAAATTGCAACTTCTTTTGAATAGTTGCATTATTTCAATAGGACACTGTGGTTAATTTTTATAAAAGTAAATCCGAATTTTTCAATAAAAAAAAATAATGATCATTGCATTCACATCTTTTCAATGTAGGATAATGCGCCTTTTAGTTTGTTTTACAAATAAACTACCAACAATCCCTCACTTTGTTTGTAAAACAACACATAAATAAAACGTTATATATACAGCCAAAATTTCCATGACGTTAATAGACATACATAAATGGCTCTTTCGAGTTAAGCCTTTACTTAGTGCAAGTATCTCAAAATTCTATTAAAGTGACAAGTAGCTCAGCTTTAAACTTGTACTTTTAAATGATAGAATCAAACATATAACACCTATACTAACCTCATGTTTCAGCGAGAATTTTTATATTACTCCGCACTATTATGGCATTGTGCTTGATCCTATTTTGTGAGCTCTCTAAAAAGTAATCCTAACTTTCATAAGAAGTAACATCATTTCTAAACTCATATAGGTGAAGTATCTACCAAGTGTTTCTGTTACTATTAACACATTGCAAATTTGTACTATACTTTATTAAGAATTAAATTCAATCTATAAAACGTAAGAGAAGATACTGATTTCTCATATCAAGGCTACGTCAGTATCAAACAATCACATTCGGTAATTTGTTCTTACCCATTAAATCTTGGAACTAGTGACGTTCTAGAAAAAGGTCGGGTTACCATTACTGATAATTTTAATTGAAGGGTTTTAGCCCCGTTTCTTGTGAAGTCATCTTTATTGCATTTCTTGGTAAAGCCTTTATACAAGGATTGGCCAAATTCTTACTTGACTTCACGTAGACAATTGTTATGATACCATCTTTAATCAATTGTCTCATATACCCATGCCTTAGGCTAATATATCTAAACTTATCATTATAAGTGCTATTATAAGCTCTTGTTAAAGTAGCTTGACTATCACAATAGATAGAAATAGGAGGCACTGGACTAGGTCATAATTTGATATCTAATAACAAATTCCTAATCCATTTAGCCTCTTTCCCAATTGTTGCTAAAATAATAATTCAAATTTCATAGTTGAGTGAGTTATATACATTTGTTTCTTGCTTGTCCAAGAAACGGCAAAGCCATCAAATGTAAAGATCCATCCAGTGGTGGATTATTTATTACCCACACTTGCAATCCAATTAGTATTGGTGTATCCTTCTAATACAACCAAATAATAATTATGAAAAAATCCCATATATTTAGTCCTCTTAAGATAACAAATTTTCCAACATTCTATATTTGGATTACAAATATATGTACTCAACTTACATATGAAATAAGCAATACTGGGTCTAGTACAATGCACCACATACATTAAAGATCCTATAATACTCACATTAAAAACCCTCTACTAGGAATCAAATGGAGTACTCATTTCTTCGAAACCAAGATGTTGAAATTTATTCAAAATCTTTTATATAGTCACTTTGGCTCAAAGAATAACCCATATTATGTTTTTAACTTTAATACCCAAGATAATATCTACTTCACCCAAATCTTTCATTTAAAATTGAAAGTTAGATATTCTTTAGTCTCATTAACTCTAATCATATTAGTTCCAAAATAAGCATATCATCAACGTATAAGAACAATTCTTTAATGAATTTAGAATAAATAAACTTATCTGCAATTGTGCCTTCTCCTACGAAAGATATGTGAACTCACTTTTTGAAGAATCACCATTTCCCAAGCAATGAGTTCTTTTCGCTGTGAAAAAATAACCGGAGTCTGAAATGTTCGCATTAGTAGTTAGAATGGACAGACTCGTTTATCTCCTCCATGAGCCAATAGAAATGGTCATTGTTCGGCAAGAAGTAGAAGCCAATCATCGCCTCCTTAGGTGCAACAATTTCCCCTCCAAGCCTCATCTTGACTCGGGTTAACAAAGGAAATCTGATTTGCGAATGAGTTTTCTGGAGGAAGCTTGATCCAAAAGATTAAAATGTGCCTGATTCGCCACCGTACTGATCTCTGTTGCTTCTTTCCCCGACACCCACGCTTGAAGCATCTCATCAGTTTTAGGCTCGGGCAAAAGTTGCTTGTCCTTCATTTCCAAATAATATTACTTCCTTTCGATCAACATGATGTACGTATCATAATTTGGAAGGCATCCCATCCCCTTCCTTTTGTTGAGAGCTCCAACATTTCTTCCCTTTCATAGAGTCCAGCATCGACCAAAAAATTCTCCAACTCCATGCTTCTCTGGATATCGGCCTCGTTGGGCCCCGACACTGAAATCAGAAATCCGTTTCGTAACCAACGTTGTATGCTGCCCTCTTGGCGCCAAGAAATGGCCACAACAGCCAATACCAAAGATCTCGAAAACCCAAGTCCCCGGCAACATTCTCATACTTCTCCTTCTAAAATCAAGAACATGACTAACCATCCCAGAGAAAAATATATCGACAAATTCGAACCCCACCAATACAAACATTATAGAAAAACATCTTCATTGCAGAGGTTTTTCTTTTTTTCTTTTCTTTTTTTAATATCACCATACCCAATCGTTCACGTGGTGACAATGCAAATATACAGAGCATCCACAAGAGGGTCAGTCTCAATAGCGATGAAGTTATCACTGTTGCACCAGTATATAGCCACACCGAACGGCAAATAAGCAACTTAAAGTAGCACCGCTCTAAGACGGCCCGGCGATAGTGGTTTTGAATGAGCCTGAACATGAACGCCACGAATCGCTTCCCTTCCTCCTTTTTTTTTTCTTTTTCAAATACAACGGCGAGATCACACACCGAATCAACATTTTCATGCCCTCGATACTGTCATCTTCAAAAGCAAAGAAGAAGAACGCATCCCGCATCGTGTAAACTCTACTCACGTCAGGCTTCTGCAAAGTCAAGGACCTTGATACCAGGGACAGCAGAAACTGCGAAATCAAATTCTCTCTCTCGGGCAGATCGCCCTTCCACCACTCCTCACACAAGCCCAAAACGGAACTTCCTTGGAAGGATTCAGAGAATTTATACAGAGTGAAACTATAAACAGCAATCGACGTAGTCTTGGCATGGGAATAGAGATCAATAAACGACTGGAACACAAGAAACTTCAAATGATCAGCGTACACTACATTGCATCAAATCATGTCTTGAGTAATGATTTCGATCGACTCTAATTCCATTGTTGCACAGATAAATCCTTAAAATAATTGGTAAATATGATGAACTTGGGTAGAACAATGAATTTAATATGAGTTTGAATTAGTAGAACAATCAAATCAAATCTGAGGCGTGATATCACTTTCTTTAAAAATTTATTGGCTCCACAAAGTTGCTAATAGTCATTGGCAAATATTTTTCAAGATACAACAAAGTCTCAAATGAGAATACTAAATAGCAATTTTAGTATTTTTCCAGGGTCTCTATAGAAAATAATTGAAAATATGGCTGTAGTTTTGGAAAGAAACTAGAAAAATGATTTCTGAGAGGCATGTTGCGATGGGGAAGAAAAAATAAAATTTGGAATAAATAAATAATAAATGAAAATAACCATAACTCTTTCGTGAACAATCGCACTAATTCAATAAAATGCTATGGTTAATTTTTGCTAAAATAAATCAGAATTTTTCTAAACAAAAAAGTAAGGATTGTTGGTTAGTGCCAAACTTGTCCACGTGTGCACTCACATCTTTTCGATCCGGAATAAGGCACTTCTTAGTTTGTTTTACGAACAAACTACCAACACCGGTGGTATTGCACCTTTACATGGGGCTGCTTGTCCATCGGGCTCAGTTGAGATGGTTGATGCCCTGACAAATGATCCTCAAGAGGTACTAAAATTTGACTTGGTCATATTTTTGTGGCGCTCGGTTTGGATGTTTCGTGCTTCTGTATCTTTGATTATTCATTTGCAGTCGAGAACAAGACACGAAATGGTCGTTGGGACTCTGGACAGCATGCATCTGCATTCTTTACTACACTAGACTTTCAATAATCGTAGTTTGTTTTGGTTGTAAATGTTAAGGATAATGATACAAATCAAAGAGATCAAATCAAATCAGACAAGTGCTAAGATCAAGGGATTTGATTGATTCTAAAATCAATTTGTTTGATTGTAACAGCTTGTAATATCTTGTGTAAATACATGTACTCAGCTCATGGAAATGTATCAATCACGGAAAATCTTTTTCTCATAATTCTCTCAATTGTCTTAGACTTTATATGGTATCAGAGCTTCATCACTCAACCGAGCCTTCGAACTTCGATCCCTTCGATCCCACCTATTATTGAGTCACTTAGCTCCTCCGACACTTAGCCACCATGACAAGTATAAAACCAACTCCTCTACAACCAGTCTCATCACCATCGGCAACACTGTCCAGCTTCTCGTGAAGCTCACAGCCGGCAACCTTCCCTCTTGGCGAGAACAACTTTAAGCCATTTTAATTGGGAATGATTTTCTCCGATTTGTTGATGGCACACATCCTTGTCCGTCACTTGATTCGTTCGGATCAGCCAGTGCAGAACGCACATTGTGGATCTGCCAGGACCAGCTGTTGTTATCTTCCATTTTTGGCTCAGTTTTTGAATCCATTTTGCCGTTGATTGCATTCAGTAAACCTCTCAAGGGGCATTGAAAAAGCTCACCAACCTTGATGCTAACAAATCCTGCTCTCGAGTAATGTTTCTCAAGAATCAGCTGTCCACTATCCGACCTCAATCAAGGTTAGTTTCGGAATATCTTCAAGGATTAAAGGGAATTGCTAACGAACTCTCTATTATTGATACACCCCTTCAAGATGATGATGATTGGTCAGGCAGTGCAGATGACTGATCATCCACCTCTGCATATATTATCTATCTCAGACTTAATTCGGTGTCCTGGAGTGCGCGGAAACAATGCACAATTGCCAGATCGACCGAAGCCGAGTACTGCGTCGTTGCCACTGCCATAGCCAAACAACAATCGGTCAGAAACCTACTCTCTGAACTTGGCATCCAACTTATTACCACTCCAATTCTGTACTGCGACAACATTGGTGCCACATATGTATGTGCAAATCCAATATTTCACTCTTGAATGAAACACATTGTCATAGATTACCATTTCAAGGGAATTCTCCAAATCTCTCACATCTCAACCAATGATCAACTCGCAGATGCCCTCACCAAACCATTATCCAAAGCTCGGTTAAGTTATTTACGACCCAAAATTGGCATCTTCAGTGGAAGTGCCATCTTGCGGGGCGTGTTAAGGATAATGATGCAAATCAAGGTGATCAAATCAAATCATACAAGTGCGAAGATCAAGACGCAAATCAAGGGGATCAAATCAAATCACACAAGTGCTAAGATCAAAGGATTTGATTGATTCTAAAATCAATTTGTTTGGTTGTAACAGCTTGTAATATCTTGTATAAATACATGTACTCAGCTCATTAAATGTATCAATCACAAAAAGAAATCTCATAATTCTCTCAATTCTCTTAGACTTTATAGAAAACACCTCTATTCTAGCATCCTGAGGAAACGAACTCTGGAGTCCATGTCCTTTTTTTAACTGCGAAATGTTTGACAGTGTTTGAACATTAGGTGCGATCAGGGCTGCCCCGGAAGATGGAGATTCCGGGATGTCCTTATTCGTTTTTTAGATTGGTCGTAATACGGCGCAAAAAAGTCGATTACGATGTTTGTGTGTTGTGTGTTGTGGATTCTAATCGACCTCGCGTCCAAGTTTTGAAAGATTGTGTCGCATCTGGACATTTGGGTGGTTCACAGATAGAAACTTTATGGCAAATTGTTTTCTTGATTAGTTCGAGAGATGCTGGATTGTTCATGTAATATGTCTCGGCATGCACCGAACCCATTGGCACGTCTTAAGCTTTTCGAATTGAAAATGCGAAGTTCTCTGCTTTCTTTTCGACTTAGTTCTATGAGAGTGATTTTGAGGGTTATTATTGTTTTGGGCTACGAGGAAAAGGTCGTCATTGTTGAGTATGGAATGTTTCTTATATCTTTTCTCAGCTACTTGTATCAAACTCACCACATAGGTTGAGCCCAACTAATGTTGAACTATTCCAATCAGACAAACATTTACTCAGAGATCTGCAAATATCTATTTAATTACGTTGTGGGCAACCACTGTACATGACAACCCCGTCACCATTTTGGTATGAGAAAATTACAAAAAAAATTATAAACCTATTGCAATTTTTGTAATTCAATCCTAATTTTTTTGCCAATTGAATTTTAAACTTTTTGCTTTTGTGCCAATTTAGTTTATCTAGCCTATTTTGGCTAGAAATCATTGATATGGACATTAATTGTCTTACATGGCATGGCCGGTATTAAAGTGAATAATTTCCAATGATATTTTAAATTTATTTATTTATTTCCTTTTTTATTCCATTTTTCCTCTAGCCAATCATAGAACCTCAACGATTGACTAGAGACGTGATAAGGTTGACCTCACAAGTGGTTGGGTGAGGTTGACCTTGCTATCGCTGGGCGAGTTTTGACCTCACCTTTAGCCAGTTGTTGAGGTTGATGGCATTTAAGATGATCAGTATACATATTAGTGATTTCCAATCAAATTTGATGAGATCGACTCAATTAGCAAAATCTGAAAAATATTCATTATAAAATTAGTATAATTAAAAAGTTTAGGATTGAATTGACACAATTATAATAAATTTAAGATTTTTTTGGTACTTTTCGTATCAACAATTGCTGCCTCCAAAATCAATTATCAATTAATCAACGTGTCACCGAGAACCATATCACAATTTTGTGTATTTTCCTCTCTTTAATGTCTTCTCCTCCTTAATGTATGGTCAGTTAAACCCCAACCCGCCCCCCCTCAAAAAAAGAAAAAAAGAAGGTTTCTTGCATTTACTTTTGTTTTGGCTTTCATTTGTGGATTTTAGCTTTCTTTAACGAATATGACTGTTAGTTATGTGTTTGTATTTTAATTAGCAATTGTTATTCTTTTTTGCCAGCATCATATTTTTCACTCATCACTGAACGCTGGAGGTTTTGCACTCCATTCATAAAATAAAAGCCAAAATAAATTATTCCCACTAATCTGTTATCTTTAATTTCTGTTAATTTTCATTCAATTTTTTAAACTTTTTTTACAAGGTACTATTGGTTTTTCATTCTATTCATTTCATGTTAGTCATGCTATGTTTGAGAAATTGGGGAAAATGGCGGTGATGAAAATTTGAGTGGAAAAAACTTGAATATTTAATTTTTTTTCGAGATGAAAAAAAGGAGTGAAAATTTAAAATTATACGTATTTTTGTCCGATTTCGTTCACCTAAGGGCTCCCAAACAGAGCTTTATCTTTGCGATATCTGTAGAACGAAGAAGCTTTCTTTTAAGAAAAAAGAGAGAGACAGTATCCAAACTTTAGACGGAGGGGTTGCCGGATCAAATTTCATGTTGCAATTTTTTTTTTATTAATATTCTAAGCCCTTGATAAAGTTATTATTAAGTGAGTTCCCTGATTCTTCTTTCTTGATCTTGTGATCCTCTCATATAGGTTTGGATAAGAATTCTTTGTTCTTATTCAATCTACTAGAATAATGGAAAGAGATTATGAAAAAAGAAGAAAAGATTAATGGGAAGAGTGATTATGATAATGTCCGAGGCCACATGCTAGTCACCTATAAGTCCACTTCAATGCACAGGTTTACATATATTATATTAGATTCTTACGCTTGAACTTGTAAAGATGCTTCCACAAATATAGAGTCCAAAAGCAAATGGCAAATATAACATATATTTAAAGCACACAATCAACCCTAGAAGTCCTTATGGACAAACTGAAAGACATGTCACCATGGTAATAAAGGATCAGATGCAGGATGGAATTGAATCCAATCCCAAACATGAAAGACAGCTTGAAGTCGCCTCATCAAGGCAAGAGACTTTTTCTGCATCCCATTCTCCTTCGGCGTCTTCATTCTCTTCTTCAACTTTCGAGCTCGGGCTGATACTAACAAGTTGCTCAGCCACTTCACTCATTGCCGGCCTGCTCGCGCCGCTTTGGTCCAAGCACCTCACTGCAATCTCAGCTACGCTTCGTACTCCCTCCATTTCATCTTCACTAGCGCCCTCAAAGTCTATTACCTCAGAAAGCGTGTCGCCCTTCACAGAGGAGATGAAACGATGGATAGTATTCTTCCCAGTCTCAATAACATAAGGTTTCTTTCTCGTGAGCAACTCCACTAGGACAACTCCAAAGCTGTATACATCGCTTTGAGTTTTTAGCATACCAGTGATTAAATATTCCGGGTCGATGTAGCCCAACGAATCTTTTTTCTGAGTGACTACGATATGTCTATGCTCCGGTGATATGAGTACCAAAGTTCCAAGATCGGATATTTTCACTGAGTTGTTTTGATCTAGAAGTATGTTCGCTGACTTGATGTTGCCATGAACAATTGGGGGTTTTGCTTGGGAGTGCATATGATCGAGTGCAAGAGCAACTTCAGTGGCTATTCTAAAGCGGTCTTCCCATGATTTTAAGACGGTCGACGTATTCTGATGGATGTGTTGGAAGAGGGTGCCATTCGGAATGTATTCATACACCAGCAATGGTATTCTAGTCTCCAAACATATGCCTTTGAGCTTCACCACATTTCTATGGCTTCTTTTCATTAGAAATTCAAGTTCATGCTGGAACTCCCCATTTATTATAGACTTGTGCTCATCTTTAGGCTTCTTGACCACAACCACGGTGTCCCCTGCTATTGTCCCTCTATGGACGGAACTAAAACGGTCATCACTGAGCTTATTGCGGTAATTATAGTTATTGGTTGCTTTTGCCAGCTCCAACTCTAGGAAGATTCGAACTTTACGCTCTAGGAAGAACTCTCCTCCATTTTGACTGAAGTTGGTCTTTTTGAGTCTCACCCTCATCGTGACCCTAACTGAAGCAGTCATAGTTATGCCGAAGAAGGAGACAACCAACACTGCCAAAAAATATATGTTACCAAATTAATGATTCAAGCATGTAATCCTTACACGATCCACACATTTCATTCAAACAAATCAATTTTGGACACAACCCATTTAATCTCCTTTTACATAATCCCCATCTATCACTGTAAGATTTGGATGGTTAGTCACTATTTCAAAATATAATCGCCCAATTAAATAGTGACAAAAATGATTTTTGTAACAAATGCATTCCACATTACTTCTAGTGTAAGAAATCTTATAAAAGTCCTTGTTTAAAAACTCGAGACATGCCATTACACGATTAAATGTTTTTTTGTCCATCTTATTGGAGGAAACTCTAACCGATGGGGTTACGAACATATAAATCACCCAAATTCCCGCATGGCTAATGTGTATAATTTATAACCCATCAATCAAAAGCAAGATGTCCTATTATTAAAGATGAAAAACAATTATTATTTACAAATTGATTATTGTTCTAAGACTAGTTCTAACTAGGGATGGGAACTGAAGGGCGCGTTCATTGCCATAGAATCAATTTTTTCCTCATAAAGAATTAATCCAATTATTAAATGGCCATTTGACATTTTTCTGTTCTTATTTTTATCATTTTTATTAGAATGAAAGGCCTCATGGGTGGATCCTAATAAAAAAACAGAGTGGCATCATGGGTTGCTTTTGTAGCAGAGTCAAATAAGTTCCAACCTTTACCCATCAGTCAACGTAATTAAATGTGAAGATGAAGTGCCTGGAAAACAATTGTACCCCATTGCTTACCACTTTCCGACCTTGCATCTTCTATGAAAGCAACACATCTGGGGAGAAGAGATTAGTCTTGGAGTTTCATTATTATTATTATTTCAGTTTTTGTAACAAATATTGCAAATAAAATGAAAGATAAATATGTATATATATTTTTCCAAATAGCCGAGATGGATCGCCAATTGGCAGTGTGCTATTGTCTCGCCTAATGCCTTACGGGCCATTTTTCGCTAGGGAAATTTTGCCCCAATCGAGGTGGTGTCCCGCGGGGCACAAATTCTCGCGCCCCCAAGTCATCGTTAATTTTAAGAACCCCACTCCTGCAAGCTTTTACTTTTACGTGTAGATCCATTCCTTTTTTCAGTTATTATTATCCAATTTTCATATTTAAATATATATTTTTAATGTGTGAAGATATATAATTTTATTAACTGTAAATATGTAAAATCAGATAATATATATTTATAACTTGGCAATCCACCACAAAATCTCAATTAAAACATGGATTTTCACACCGTGCTACGTTAGCGTAATCTCAAATTACACGAGCAATGTTCTAGGATCTGTCATGTGTCTAATAGCTTCACTTTTGTTCACTCTTGAAAACTGTCTGTTTGTACCCCTTTTCTTCCTTTGTTTTGTCTTTTTCTATTTCCCTCTTCTAACGAATAATTAATTGAAATTTTGTGAACCATTCACCATAGGATACCTAAAGGGAACAATTTTTACCCAAATCTAAATCAACCGAGATCTGCAAATCTGAATAATAATTACTGTAAAAGGATTTGGCAAAAAGAAAATCGAAAATAGCCCGAATCCAATCCATGGGTGTGATCATTGAAGGTGAGTTGAGTTTCAAAAATAAATCAATAGAATATGAATCATCTAGTGGATGATGAGGAGGCATGTATGGAATTACCAGGAACAGCTATGCTCAAAGGAGAAACATTGCAACTTTTACGAGCATTGCCCCTTTTTCCAAGTCGGCACTTGCATGTGTAGCTCCCAGGCGTATTCTTGCACTTTCCATGACATGGGAATTTTATTCGGTCCTTGCACTCATCGATGTCTGCATCATACAGGAGAGAAATTAGACCGTTGTCTTAGTAAATGGAAAAGACAATTTGTCGTTACATGGGCTTTTAATCGGGTAACGCTCTCCCATTCAGATTTCGGTTATAGTATTGTGACATGAATCCACTATCTTAAGATATCTCTTCTTTCTCTACTTTCAAGTTCTCTCAGCGTCGAATTCGGGCTCAACAATGGTGTTGTTCCTTGCCATCAATAGAGATTGACGCTCCCTCAAATTTTCGCAATGATGCGCGAACCCTATGTTGCAAGAGGTGAGATTTTTTTGTTGCCATGTTGGATATGGTCATTGGGGACAACTAGTGAGCCTAGGAAGGGGGGCATTTATCTTGACATGCAAACATACTTTTATTCAAATGAGCCTCTAATCTATCAGTGAGGTGGACATAGTAATATGCATATGCATCGGCTAAAGTACGACTGGATTGCTAAAACTTCGCATAAGTGGATACTTTAGTACCAAAACTTTCAAAAAACACACTTAAGTGCTAAAATCAGAGAAAAATGAGACGTATAAGTGCCAATGGCGAAAAAATCTAGCTAAATCGCTGACATGACGTTTTTCCAACGAAGGAAGTGCAAAACTATGTTGTTTTGCAAGTTGATGTAGCTAGGTAAGCCCAAAACAACATCATTTTACGTTGGATTTTATTTTTAATATAAAAATTAAATAAATTAAATTAAATTGTAAACTCAAAAAAAAAGAAAGGAGAATAACGCAAGCGGGGGGCCAATGCTCCATCGCCGATGATGGGACAGTGACAATCACCAGGGAGGGTCACTGATGCTTGGGTGAGGGCCAACGACCCTCACTAAACAGAGGCGGGGGCCAATAGGAGCAACGTTGGGTGAGGGCCAGCAACCCTCACCCAGATTTGGGAGAGGGTCAACACCCTCTCTCGGCTTTTGGTGAGGGCATACCGTCCCCCGCCTCTGGTCGATGAGGATCTCCGACCCTAGCCCAGGTGCTGGAGTCATCGTCGTCGCCCCACTAGTGATGGGGCGATAACTGCAAGCAACGAAGCCCCCTGCGTGTGTTGTTCTCCTTTTTGTTTTGTTTTTGTAAGTTTTTAATTTAATTTAATCAAATTTTATATTAAAAATCACATTCGGACATAAACGACATCATTTTGGCTGATCTAAGCTAACTCAGCTTTTCAACGAGTCACATCAGTGATTTATATTATTAAAAAATGCCACGTAGGATTTTTGGGACCAGTCGCTGGATTTGACACTAAAATGTCATATTTTTTTAAAAAGTGACATTTAAATGTACATTTTAAAGGTTTTGGTACCAAAATATCACTTGTGTCAAGTTTTAACATTCTAACCATACTTTAGCCCATTTGCATCACCAAATATGATGGGGCCGTTAGATCTGTCCATTTAGATGCATTTTAGTACGCGTACCATGTTCAATGAATATATAGTGGCGGCATGGGGAAAGGGGGACATTGACCTTGACACTGCGACTTGAGGATAGAGTTTGCTAGAAATGATGTTGACCATGATGTTGACAGGGTGGTGGAGACTGCCTTGACTTATTCTGCTAGGCCAAAACTTGGAACTTCAAGAGAGATATTTTCTCTATATCTAGAATTACTCAATCAGATTTATAAAAATTGTTGATCACGTGAGTCACATGATCAACAATTAGACATAGACATGGGTCCAGGCAAAATTCCTCAAATTTTATATAGAGCTCCTATTAGAATTATGCTAATGAGAAAACACACTTTTCTCTCTTTTTCCATCGTCACTAACGTTGCAGCTATTGTGACCATGTCATCATCACATCCCCACCACCATCGAGCCTTGTCGTATCCTCATTTGGTCTCGTCCGTTCATGGAAGTGACTCGTAAGCAAATCTCATCTCCCTTCATTGCTGAGGACATGTACTGGGGCCTTGTCACTGCCGCGATGAGGTACAAGCCAGGCTCATGAAGGAAGAGAGATAAAGACTAGCCAGCTAGTCTATCAGAGAGAGAGAGAGAGAGAGTAGCAAGCAAATCTCATCTCCCTTCGTTGCTGAGGAGATGGTACTGGGGACATGTCATTGCCGAGATGATGTACAAGCCAACTCATGAAAGACAGAGAAAAGTGTCATCCTTGTTGCTTGCAGCGAGGGTGACACTTAGAAATAGCGAATGATAATATGTCTAATTGAAAATTAATTTTTAAAAAAGAGAAAAGTGTTTTTATTTTTATTTTTAAATGAGTTTTTGACAAAAAAATATATTTGATAACGAAACAAATTTTTTTATTCCAGAAATATAAATGAAAAAAATTTCTATTTTTCGAGTGGCGACAACAAGGGGAGGAGGCGGCAGCAGCAGTAGTGGTTAAGTCCTTTAGGTAAGAAGTAAAAAAGAAAAAAATAATTTCTGATTTCTATTTCAGAAATAAAAAAAGAAAAAAAATTATTTCTAATTTTTATTCAAAATCTATTTCTAAAATAAAAATCTATTTCAGAAATAAAAAAATAAATTTATTTTACCAAATAAATTTTTATTTCAAAAATAAATTTAAAATAAAAAAATAGTTCTGAAACGGAAATAAAATGATTATCATATATATAACCTTAATGTCATCTCCAAAGTGGAGGTGTTGTCGCCGGTGGAGGAGAGGGAGGGTGGATCAGCACGGAGGGAGAGAGAGAGGGCTGCGGTGGTCTGACAATGCGTGAAGGCTAATGGCAGGCTCGCCTAAGATGGAGGGTGGATGACGGTGGCAGTGGCACGATGTGAGGTGCTGGCTGGAGAGTGGAGGAAGAGATTGAGGAGAGAGAGAAAGGGTAGTGCAAATCAAACGGCGGCTAAGTAACTAGGGTAAAACTTGATGGAATCGGTTGGTAAATACAGTATTTCTCTATCTAACTATTGCCTAGTTTATTAATTAATGAATTTTACTTGCACAATAACCTTTAAATCACCGTGGGAATTGCATTACATCGTGAGTCATAAATTTTAAAAAAAATCAATCTTATAATATTTTTTATTTATTGATTATTTACATTTCTATGACTCAAAATAAACTGTTGTTCTCATACACTAAATTTAGCACAATGACATAGGCTTCTTTAATTAATTAGAGCGCGATAATGCATGAGTCATGGAAGTTGACATACCTATACACCCTTCGAAGGGACTGTAGGGATTCCCATTGTACCCAGGCCTGCAAACGCAACGATAGCTCGATCCATTCCCATAGTCTCTACAATCCGCGTTTTTGCCACAGGCACAGCTCGCGTTCGACCAGAAGGCTAGGGGAGTCACGTCCGGTTCGACCATCCAGTCCAGAACAAGGTCCGAGTTGTTGCCCACCACGTCCTGGAACCCCGGGAGAGTCAAGTCTGAGATATTGAATGATCTGTTGGCCACCACGAAGGCCCGTGCACAGTGGCCTCGTTGCGAGGCCGATACGTTTGGGCCGATGGAGGTGATTTTAACGTCGAGCGTCTGAAGCCCCTCTGGGATGGATGCTTGACAGCAACCTTGACCGGAGCAAGTGGTCTTGTTGGCGAAGTCGACTTTGCCGCTGCAATAGGACACGCAACCGCCCCTAAACGCCCCTTCTCCGTCGGCCATGACTGCGAGGGTGTCGCAGCCGACAACGGTGAGCTTGTTCTGGGTTTCTGAGAGTCTGTACCGAGGATTTGGAGACAGATCGATGGCCGGAGAACTGCTATGGTTTACTAGCACGCCATTCTGATCGTAGCACTCGTATGCTTCGGGGAGGCTGGCGACCATGGTCGAGTCGCTGACCGAGATTCTGCGAATCCTAAGATTCCCCAATCGTAGTTGAATACCGCCCCCTTCGATGTTGGTGCAATTGAGCAAAAAATCTTGGGACCTCACACAACTGGTATTGAGCCCGAACGGAAAAGGTACGTCCACGTCCCCACACCGGTGTTCGCACTTTCCGAGCACGGGTTGAGCGCCGCCTTGTCGCAGCCACCAGGCTGCAGCCACCATTAGAAGCCAATGCACTCCCTTCATTTCGAAAAAAACTCAAACTCTCCCTCACGTACTTTTGTTGTGCTTCTGTCCTTGTTTCTAGAATGGATGCCGTTCTCACGAGCCCATTATATACACATTGACGAATTGGTGAAATCAAGTACCAACAATGGACTCGGCAGATAGGCAAATTGTGTCAATAGAACAAATTGGAGGGACCCAATTGCATATAACAACAAATGCAAGACAGAATTTAAAAAAGAAAATAATATACGAAGGTTTTATGGATAAAGGGTAATGCGCCCTTAATCCTTGTCCTAGCGGAAGGGATGATCCAAAAAAATTATCAAAAAAATTATAAATATATTATAATTATATCAATTTAATTTTAATTTTTTTATTAATTCAATCTTAAATTTTTTGTATTTGTGTCAATAAGTCTATCCAGTTAAAATTGACTGGCCAGCGCTAACATGAATGTTGGTCAGGTGGATCGTCTAGCTGATGCTGGGGTGATAACTTTTTAATAATATATTTTATTTTTTCAATTTTTAAATAATTGTTTAATTTTTTTTCTCTTCTTTTACTTTTTTCCATTTCTTTTTTCTTTTCTTCCTGCAGTTCATCTTCTTCCCCCATCACCGTTCTTCTTCTTTCCCCACAGGGGCCGGCGAGCCACTAGGCAAAGGCCAAGAAGCCCTCGCCCGGCCTTGCCCAGATCTGTACATCCACCTAAATGGACAGATCTAACAGCCCCATCATATTTAGTGATACATATGCATATTAGTACTTCCACCTCACTCATAGAATAGTAGCTCATATTAATAAAAGTATGCGTTCATGTCAAGATAAATGCCCTCTTTCGTAGGCTCAGTTGTTGTCCCCATTGACCCTATCTAACATGGCAACAATAAAACCTCGCCTCACTCTTGCAACATAGGATTCGTGCATCATTGCGAAAGCTCGAGGGCTTCGTGGCCCTCATTGCCGGCCACTGTGGGGGCAAGAAGTAGAAGGGTGGTGAGGAAAAAGAAGAAGAGCGGTGGAGGGGAAAGAAGATGAATAGAAAGAAAAAAGAAATGGAAAAGAAAAAAAATAAATAAATATTAGAATAAAATAAAATATTAATAAAGAAATTGCCATGTTAGCGTCAGCCGAACGATTGGTGCCAATTGGCATCCACATTGGCACCGGCCGATCAATTTTAGTTGGATTGATTGAATTGATACATATGCAAAAAGTTTATGACTAAATTAACAAAAAAAATATTTTAGGACTAAATTGATACAATTGCAATAGGTTTAGGATTTTAGTGGTAATTTTCCCTCATAGTGTATGGAAATGAATACAAGATGGCGATGCTAAGGGTGCTTAGCAAACTTTGCTCCATCTTATATCTAGGAAGAAACAAGCACACCTAGTAATGAGAAATTTGGGAAAATTATCAAAAATATCATAAATTTATTGTGCTCATTTTAATTTAGTTCTAAACTTTTTTGATGATTTATCAATATAGTCCTTCTGGACATATCAAAATATGCTGATGTGGTGGCCTAGCCAGCATTGGTTGTATTATGTGATGTAGTCAATGCTAACGTAGATAAATTTTTAAAAATTTTCTTTTTTATTCTTTTTTAGCTTATTTCCTTTTTTTCGCTAATGGTCGGAGACTAGACATAGGCAAAGGTAAGAGAGGGCTTGGTGAGGGTCGCCTACACTAGCCATGGATGAGGGCCGCAATGGCTAGCTAGGGCTTGCAAGACCTCGCCTAGTGGTCAATGAGGGTCGCTGGGTCTTTGCCAACCTTGGCCAGTCACGATAAAGAAAAAATAATAAAATTCAAATTTTAAAAAAAAGTACAAAAATTGTTTACATCAACTCTAATTAGCGTCCAATTAGAGATTTTCGGTTACAATTGTCCAAATGGATTATATTAGCAAATTGTCAAAATGTTATGGACTAAATTTGGCCAAATTAAAATATTTATGATTGAATTGGCACAAATGTAATGGATTTAAGATTTTTTTAATAATTTTTCTTAAGAAATTCTAAAACCATAAAGAACTCGAACTAAAACTTTTTAAAAAGTGATATGACAAGTTTAAATTGAGCATTTAAATAAGTGAGATTTATTCTTTGAATGTCTGGCTAGAACTAAAACTTTTTAAAAAGTGATATGACAAGTTTAAATTGAGCGTTTAAATAAGTGAGATCTATTCTTTGAATGTCTGGCTTGTTAGATGCGAAAAAGAAATTACTATATCATCTATTATAAAAGTTTTAGAATGCTGCTAGCATGACAACGGCCATTACGTTTTAAAATGATGGTTACATTCCACTGTAGGGAGATTGGCTAGGTGGCTTGAAAGGTTAACCAAACTCAAGGGAACACTAAGATGGCCCTGGAATAATGATAAGAGATTTAAACAATTTATTAGAGTTATGTTTAAGAAGACCTTGCAATTCTAAACTCGAACAGAAGGAAAAACTAACGAAGAAAAATTTTGTATAGTTCGTTTTTGTGGCAATATGAGGGGTGTGAAGATCACAAATGTATAAAAAAAATAAAAATCAAATTTAGCTTTTGATCATATTCATTGCATAGTTTCTCGGAATATAAGATTTTAAGTTCAATCGGAAGATTGATACTAGCAATAAAATTAATCTATGACACGGAGTCGGAACAAACATTTCATACTTCTAAATATCTAAATTGCAATTATTTCCTTTATTTTCAGTTTTTCCTTGTTTTCGTTGTGGCCAACGGTTCAAAAGAAATAATTATTAATACATAACTTGGTGGGATTTTCCATCAAGAAATATCCTATTAAGCAAGATTATCAATTTCCTAAGGAGACTGGACAAACGAGTTTCCCGGTGTCCTTTGAAAATTACGTTGAGGAGAAAGCAACGGGGCTTTCATATTCTCAATCGATAGACGCAAGTAGGATAGCCTCCATTATTTTCACGGAATAATGGAGACCTCCCATTGATATTTCAATTCATGAATTTGGTTTCTACCAAAAAAAAGAAAATCATGACAAAATTTTGAAAATAATTATCAAATTGGTCCTTGAAAATAATTACTAAAAAGATTATAAATTTATTATATGAATATCAATTTAATACTTAATATTTCAATTTTGTCGATGAAGTTTTAAATATTTGCATGCGAAATTCTAATGTAGTTCTTTTGGTTAATTGCTGTCGAAAATTGCTAAAATGACGTCTAGTTATCATTGGTTGTCTTAACATGGTACCATATAAACACATGAAATCTTGTTAATGAATTCTTCAGAGCAACGGTGAAGTATGCTATATGGAAAATAGTTTGATTTATAAATATTAAATACACCAACTACAAAAAAAAAAAAAAAAAATCGGTGTCAAAAGTTATCGGTATATATTTTTCTATAAGATTATTTATTACGTGTCGTAAGGATGATATCTTTAAATTAAACGTTCAATCATTCAGTCAATAATTTGAGGTTTTAAAGTAAAATGATTCGACTAAGACAAAAGCAACCAATGAATTTTCTGATCATGGAGCCCACTTTCGGGCGGTCATGTTTTTGTATTATCCTTTGCCCCCTCCTTTCGAGACCAATCCAAAGCAACGTTTCTCACGATGAAAGTGGAACATGGAGACTATATTTCCTGGGAGGACCCAAGTAGGCCCGACCCTGCACCCAAACACCATTAATATGCTTCGTATGTAAATGAGCCTAGTGGATTTCCAACGTTGATTTATGTGGCCTTGACAAAAGATCGACATCATCTGATAGCTGAAATTCACCAGGAATTTGTGCTCAGGTTCATGCAAGTGGGACCTGCGTCCGCACTGCAACCTCCGGGCCAGGCGACCACGTGATATTACAGGAAGACTTGATGACGGTCAACGAAGGACTTACAAGTCCCGAAGTCTTTCACAGAATATGCCAAAAAACGAGAGATAAAGTAATGAAAAGAGAGAGCAGGATTCCCGAAAAAAAGAATAGTTAAAGAATTATGTGGAAGATAAATTTGGGGAGTTCCAATTTGCTTCGAGGTACATTGAAGAAAAATACTTGAGTTTATTTATAAATTTTATTTGGTGACCATTTAAGATAACGTATTAATAAAATATGTACAAAATAAGGGGAGATATACACACAGCACATAGAATCTAGAATATCAAAGCCGACTCTCAATTGTGTGTGGGGCTACAGCAATGACATTGTCCTCAAAGGGGTAGAGAGTGTGATGGCCCAAGCGATGGTGCATGGAGAGAAGAAATGGTGGTGCGTCTGCGCCTCGGTCCTTGGACATGTGCAGGGGGGTGTGTCTACTGTCTCACATAACTTAAGGAGGGAGTGTTGAACTAGCTTATAAATATCCGAGTTCTCTACTTGTACATATGCATTTTTTGGATGAAGCCTAGAAGATCAAAACCACGAGAGCTCAGTGGGTCCAAAACGGACACTATTTGTATAGTGACAGACCTATAAATTACAGAAAGTTGTGTTCTTACCGTAACGTTCTTGTTGGCTTGTAACTATGTAAATGACCAAGTGTATAGAGTGATAGTAAATCTTGATAACGTGATCTATTGTGTGATACGATTGATGTTTGTTGATTGCGACTTGTCTAGCAAATTACTAGTCTAACTAGATCCAATTTGTGGCCATTAGTGTGGATAGTGGATGTTCGCTTAAGAATAAACCTGGACCACTATATATAGTTGCATGCTCTTGTTTATGTTACTCTTACTTGCATTAGCACTCGACTCACGTTGCTTGAAATATCCGCTTGACCTAATTTTTACAAAATTGTTGACAATTTCCACAAAATTGTCGAATCATTTTAAAATAACCCATTCCTCCCTTTAAATTGAATTATTAGCCCCAACATTCACTAGGTGTGTGGTTTGGGGATGAGTTATGTGGAAGCTGGTGAGTCTATAATGACTCGGTCCAATAAGGCTGGGGGTGGACACTGGTGTTGAAGGGTTTGGATAAGAAGCGGCTTTTAGTGAACTTCTAAGATCGTGAGGGGATAGGAATGAATCGAATTACCCACTAAATAGGGAAGACCGATTTTAAGATTATATGTGAAATTGGAATTCATTCACAAATGTGCCTTTTGATGTAATCATAAACTTAGCTTTGGAACTCCAGGCTTAAACATGCTCAGATGGAAGCATTCTCAAGATACGTGACATCTTGGGACGTGCCTATCTATTGGTATGGGACGGACCGAAGTAAATAATACCTCAGTGAGTTAATTTACAGCATCACAGATCATTTTTCTTTAACGGAAAAATTCTTTTATGCACTAAAGACAACTTGACTAGATTCATCATAGTCATCGATCACGCAGAGCGCAGAAGTAAATCCTACATGATTAATGGTTACAATTGAATTGAGTTAATTGACCAAGTCTAGGAAAGAGATTTTTATTTACTGCAATGTACTTTCAATGTTTATAGTTTGTTGTAATTGTAAAATTGCCTTTATTTAAAGGTTATGAGACAATGAACCTAGCAGTCACGTTCTTTTTTTATGTAGTATTTTGATTTTAGCCAAGAATATGTTTAGGACTGTTGTAAGATGGAATACTTTCCCTTGTCCTAGAATTTTCTTCTTAATATTGCGATTTGTGGCATACTAAAATGAAGTAACAATTCAATCAAAATATCCATGTCATATGATTCTAGTCAACTATTTGTTTTGAGTTTTGAAAAATTAATGCTACCTTGAAATGCAAAAGAATTTGATTTATAAATAGTAATTACACATATGACAATAAAAATCAGCATTAAAAATTATTATATATATTGGCTATTTAACGAGTGTCATGAGATGACGTCTTCTTAATATTTGAAAATTTGTATAACTGTAGTGCATAAAGGCGCAATCTAAATTTTCTAAACTATTAGTGGTACCAAGATCACTAGTAGGAGAAGGCCTTAATTAGGCGGCAAACAAAATAAAGGTCGTTTTTAATTTTGAGACCGTAAACAGTTGATATATCTAGTTGAACTTATTTTTATTCAAAAGTTTAAGCTTATAAGTCATAAGCCTTGGAATATATTAATTATTTTACATCACATTCATTTTTTGACGTGAGATTTCTCTAATATAATTTATACATACATTCTAAAAAAACAAAATGATTTTACTAGAAGTTATCACCAAATGTTTTTGATCACGGAAGCCTTTCGATACGTCATTTCTTCTATTAGATGCAAAGTCCTTGACGTCCCTCTCTTGGCCAAACTGAAGTAACATTTGTCGCCCAACAAAAATTAAATATAGAAAGCACCTAGGATTAATATGTCGGGGAGAACTTTACCTTTTAGTAACCCCGTTGGCCCGGCCTCGTACCCAAGAGAAAAATTAGTAACCCGCTCCCCATACAAATGAGCGTTAGTCGATCTCCGATGTTGATTTTTGTGGGCCCCATAGAAGACCGACATCATCTAACGGATGAAATTCATCGGGATCTTCTTCACCCGGTTCATGCAAGCGTCGCCTTGGATCCCCACTAAAACCGCCGGGCCCAACGTCTAGATGGTGACCAGCGTGGGAGGCCCGGTGACAGTGTCATGACACTCCGAATAATGTCCCGGTGCAAGAAGACTTCACATGTCTCGAAGTCTTTCGAAAGAAGAAGACAAATGCCATAGAGAAAAAAGAAAAAGAAAAAGCAATTCAGAAGAGACGTTGTGGGTTTGTCTGTGATCCATCTGGAGGGTGACGTTCCTCGATGACGAAATGTGCATTACGCGAAGTCACGACATCAGGTGGGAGAGACAATTGAAAGATGCCCTCGCTCGGTTTGGTCGGGGCGATGATCATTGGTTAGATTGCGGAATCTCTATTGCCATACTGGGCCAGTTGGAGCACACGGGTTCCACAAAGTTTTATCCCTTCATGGTCGAATAAAGATAAAGATGTATTAAAATCATCAAAAAAATAAAAATCTTGCAATGATGTCAAGAAATTCTAATGATATATGGTTTTCTTTGGTTAAATGAGATTGGCATAAAAAAATACATTTGCACTAGTAGTTCCAAACGGAGAGGTAAAAAAAAAAAAAGATTTAGAAAGGGACTTGGTTGATGGTTCTAAAAGTATTATTAAACACACCATAATTTTATAGAAAGATTAATAGCCTAGTCATATGATGTGAAAATCATAACTTTATTATTATTATATTATGGAATGCAAAATAAGATCGATTTTCACCTTTAAGCACCTAATTTATGGGAATATGTTGAATTTTATTCCACTCTATTATTAATGGTGCATCTATGTTCTGTGGCAAAACTATTTACAAAATGGATTTCTTTACTAACAAACTTATTCATTCATTAAAACTGTTGATTCTAAATGAGTCTCACATAATCAATGGCTGCAACTACATTTGGTCGATTGATTGATTCTAGGTAAGAGACAATATATATACAGAAATGTACTTTCAATAGTCATAGTTCATTTTAGTTGTAATTTATTTACAAGTTATGAAGTAATGAACCTAGGAGTCATGTCCTTTTTTATGTAATATTTGGATGTTTAGTGGTCAAATATGACCAGGACTACATGTAAGATGAAATACTTTCCATTTTCCTAAAATTTTCTTGTTAATATTATGAATCGATTGTCTACTAATATGATGTAATATGTTGATGACAATGTTCATATGATGTGAATTCTAGTCGACCTTACGTTTGAGTTTCTAAAAATCATGCTACCTTGTCATTGTAAAGTATTTGAAAATGATTACATGTGGCTGCTTCTCAAATTTTGATGTATCTTGTATCTAAAAGGAAACAAGCACGTATAGCAATAAGAAATTCTACCGAAACATTTTCACTAAATGATGTGATAAGTTTCAATTGAGCATTCAAATAAGTGGGTCCATTCTTTGAATGGCCGGCTTGTTTAATAAACCAATAAGAAATTGCCACATCATTTAATATAAAATATTAATACGATTTATTAATACATATTGCAAGATGCGAAAAGCTATATCAGAAAAAAGATAGAATAAGTGTAATATATGCAACCGGTGTAAATTAAATTTTACAAGAACGACTGCATGTACCATTGATCTGAAAGATTGGTAGTAATAATCTTTAAATCCAAATGGGTGAGACTGTTTATATGGAACTTCTTTTATGCTGGCGATGCATGATCTATTTTTCCAAAAAGATATAGTGAACTATACTTGCTAGATGACAAATTATGTGATTGCCGGATAATTAAACGAAGGCATGCTCCATGTTGGGTCTCATGCTTTCAGCAATAAATCGATAACAAGAATGTATGATGCTGCATTATTTTGTTACGTAGTGACTCACAAATAAATTGTTGACATGGTTTTTAATAATTTAAATTTTTCGGAAAAATGGAAAGTTTAACATGATCCGAGAACATATTATTTAAATTATGACGCTCTCTCAATTTTCTCTTGCTTATTATTCCTATCAATCTCATATTTTGTCAGTTTTTCCATTGATTAATTATCTAGTTGGAGACTGGGCATGCGTGATCTACATATAAAATTGCTTGTATAGACAAAAATTTGTTGCGTTCTTATTGGATTTT